>SKCR01049716.1:0-54684 GCA_019454045.1 Zanthoxylum bungeanum
TCTAATGGTCATTATGTTCTGGAAATATATTGAGATACATTTAATATAGAGGAAAATACAAGTAATAAATCTGAATTAAATAATACTGAATTATGACATATGAAATTAGGCCACACATGTGTTAGACGTCTATAAAATAATTGGTTAAGGGTGGTTTGATTGAAGATCTTACCTTAAATCCTTATTCAATTTGAGAGTCATAAATCCTAGGGAAAATGACAAAGGCCTCATTTCTTGGTGTTGGACACTGTGCTGAAAATTTATTGGAGCTAATAAACAATGATGTGTGTGGTCTATTAAATCATGTCGCTCATGATGGTTCCACATACTTCGTGACTTTTACGAATGATAAATTTAGATATGAATATGTCTATAAATCAAACATTTGACAAGTTCAAAATATTCTGAAATGAAGTAGTAAAACAAATCAGTAAATTCATCAATTGCCTTTGATTAGATCAATGTGGTGAATTTATGAGCAATAAATTCAGAAGTTATTTAAGAGAGAATTGAATTCTCGCCCGATATATCCCACCAGGAACTTTTCAACACAATGGTATGTTTGAGTGAATAAATCGTACTTTATTGGATATGGTGCGATCAATGTGAGCTATACATATCTTTCATATTACCTTTAGGGTCATGCTTTACTTAACTGCTGCCCACATATTTAATAGAGTTCCATCGAAAGCAGTTTCTACAACCTCATATTAGATATGGTTCGGTAGAAATCTAAGTCTTAGATATTTAAAGATTTAGGGTTGTTCTGCATGCATTAGAGTTGCGCAGCGAGATAAACTAAAACCAATGAGGTATAAATATAGGTTCGTTGGATATCCTGAAAATTAATTGGGATATTAATTCTATGATTCTGAGCAATGAAATGTATCTGTTGTTCATTTTGAACTTTTCTTATAGGTGTATTTGGCTTGATTTAATTGGATTAAATTAATGTATAATTAAGCTTATATGACGAACATGTTTGAACTCAAAGAGTCCCAATATGAAGTGTACTCATTAAGCACTTGGATAGCCGATTAATTTTGATAAAATATAATATTAGATATTATAATTATCAACTAAGATAATCAAGTGTTATTGGATAACATTGATTATTTACTTGAACCTAATTGGATTAAATCAAGATTTACACAAGAGCTTAATTATAAATTCATAAATATCTCTACCATTTGAATATATTTTAGTAATTGTAAATATGTAATTATAGGTGTATTTGACTTGATTTAATTGGATTAAATCAAAGTGGCAAACATTGAACTAATCCATTTGCTAATATTTGTCTTGATTTAATTGGATTAAATCAAAGTGGTAGACAAAGGTGATTAATCACACCTAATTATTCGTATTTGGACAAATTACATTAAGTGTAACAACCGATAGTTTATACTACTGTATAGTTGTGAAAGGAGCGAAGGTACATAAAATAAATTATGTTGAGACTCAAATATACTCATGGAATGATTTTGGGGACGATCGGTTAATCTTTCGAAATCCCGGGAAGAGACTCTACAGCGTACCCTTTGGACAGCCCATGGTATTTTGGGCGTAACTTTTTCGTATGAATTCTAATTTTGATAAATTTTATATTGTCAGAGAGTTGAGACCGAGACCTACAATTTCACATTGAATATTTTCCCAAATTCGGACCAGAAGATGATAAAAATGTGAGTCAAAATTTCAGGTGAATAGTAATTTCGGGGTCAAAATGGAAAAGTCTAAAATTTTCTTCATTTTTCTACATTTTTCTACAACTTTCTTATATCATTTGGGTCCACTATATAAGAGGCTACTATTCACCATTTTCAAAAGGGGAAAAAATGAAAAACAAAAATGAAGAAAAAAAAGAAAGGGAAACCGAGAGGAAGGAAAGAAGAAGAGAAGAAGAAGAAGAAGAAGAAGAAGAGAGAAGAAGAAGAGAAGAAGAAGAAGAAGAAGAAGAAGAAGAAGAAAAGAAAGAAGGAAAGTAGGAAGATGAAGGTCATGGCAAGCATTGGAGGCTTGAGAAGAGTTGGGAATCAAATGAAAAGAGTGAGAAACCACTTGACCCATTTCCTTATTTTTTTGAAGTTTTTAGATTTAATGATTCGAATAGGTTCATGGACTTGGTAGTGATGATGAATAAATGATTTTTATGTCTAAAGGATGGTAATTAAAAAGAAACTCCAACTTGTTCAATTTGGGTAAGATTGGTGAAAGATAAATATAATGGATGTAAGATGATGTTGAGTGTGGCATTAGAAGTACCATGAATATTATTTGAAGTCAAATGGAATGGTTTATGCAATAGAAATATTTCTATGGATGTTGTAGAAGTTTGATTATGTAATGTATAGTAGTGTTTAATTAGTTAAGAAATGAATTATGTGGTAAGTTGTTTAAGTTTAAATTTTAAAGAATTAATTTGAGGTGATGATTTAGTGGATAAATGGGTGATTGATGATGATAAAATGGTGGTTAAGATGTGTGAAGTTGATATAAATTGATGGATTTTGTGTGTTTGAAATGTTATGGAAACTTTGGGAAAGAAATTGGGCAAGAATCGCATGGAACCAGAAAAGGCAGAACCTGTGTAAACAGGTTCGCGTCGCGATGCAAGAAGAAACTTGCGTCGCGACTCGTGAAGAAAAACTGGGACTTATTTCCGCGATGTACGCATCTATGCGAGGTTAAATTTTTTCTAAAACTAATTCGAACCATCCCAGTTTCACCCTACTATGTTAGAGACAACCCTTAGGGTCTCGTATCATTTTAAGAATACACGGTACACTAATATAAGAATATAATGCTCGAAATATCAAATAAGAGTTTGAATGGGAAAATTTAGGTTATTATGGAATATGTTCCCCAGCCTATTTTCTAATCAAGTTGTCGATTCTAGGGTCACCGCAAGAATCAGAAATTTTCCTCGACAAAGCGGAATAGCTCCAGCCATATTTCTAAACTGTGAGTGGACACTCTTCTTTAAAACTAATTTTTATTTTTATTTTTATCTCAGACTTACATTTTACGCTTTAGGGCGTTAGAAGATTTATTTTCAGTTATTGATTATATACAGTTATATTTTGAGAAAGTAAATTATTTTTAGAAACATTGTTTACAGTTTTAAGATTCAAAGTATGATTTTCATGTTTTTCGGGGCATGAGGGAAAACTCACCCCAGTATGTAACTTGAGATACAGTTGGAATTGACGGATACAGAGGATATGTGCACATGTAGAGCCAGGATGACGGTATAGGTTCGTGTACCTGGACTCTAGTTCAGAGCTTGGGTGGTAGCATAGATCTGCACCCCCGGTTCTAGTTGTGGTTACGCCCAGTTGAGTTGTTTTCCTAGGCGTAGAGCTCAACATCCAGTTGAGTCATTTTCCTGGGTGTAAGGCACCACCAGTTTCAGAGATGCCCAGTTGAGTCGCTTTCCTAGGCATAGAGTACCACCAGTTTCAGAGACCCGGTTGAGTTGTTCCCGGACACGTCCAGTTGAGTCGATTTCCAGGGCGTAGAGCATATTCCAGTTTCAGTTTTCAGACACAGTTTTCAGAAAGAGTTTTTAGAAAAGAAAGTTTTCATAAAAAGCAGTTTTATAAGAGATTCAAAATTTTTATAGTAGAAATCAGTTTTCCTTATAAAGCCATTTAACGAGTTTTCGATTTAGAACCAAACGTCTTTATGATAGATTTCATTTTTAATCCACTCACTTAGATCGTACATCGAACTAACCCCATATTCCCAGTTTTCTTTGGTTACAGGTTTTCTTGGAGGATGAACTCGGGAGGACAGATACTGATGGCAGTCACTAATGGGTCGGAGTCCACCAGATCAGAGTCAGAGAGCATAAGAGTCTAGTCAGAGTCAAAGTAAAGTTGCATGCATACATCTGTGTAGTATAAATCGTTATAAGTGTCTGATAATGTTTGTAAAGAAAAGTATATTGAGTATACAGTTATAAGAAACAAAAGTATTTTATATTGTTGAGTCGGGCTATGGTCATTGCGCATGACTTTGTATTTAGATGGTTTAGAACACAGTCGGGAAGTAAGAGGCTAATTGGGTTAGTACTGTTATCCTCTGCCAGTAACATCTCTCAGATTCAGGGATGTTACAAAGATGGTATCAGAGCATGGTCTATGGAGTCAGTGACTGCAGTGGGTAGAGTGTTGGGGATCCTGTATACTTAGTATGTCCGGGATACTAGTATGTTAGGCACTACCTCTCCAGTATCTGATCCTCGAGTATGTCCTCAAGATCCTCAGTCAGGTTAGCAAGTATTTCCAAAGCCTTCTGAATCCTTTATCCTTATTCTAGTCAGGAATCATTCTGTAATCATCCTAGATTACTCCCCGAGCTCAGTACAAGATAGGAAATCAGACAGTAAGGTTCTATAGAAAGTTATCCAATGAAGTAAAAGAGAAAGAGAAAAGTTAGAATAAAAGTAATGAAAAGCATAAGGATGTTTAAGTAACCAGAAATAAGAAAAAAAAAGATATAAAACTAGATTAGTAAGAAAGCACAAGAACCCATAGCAGTAAAATAAGAATAGAGAAAGCCCCAGCAAGAATCAGGGTTGTCCAGTAAAAGTAAGACACATTTTCTCTTCAGGAAATTCTTTCAAATGAATCCAAGAACCTTAAAATCATCCTATAGATAGTGAGTTCCTTTAGTAATGTAGAATAGCCAGAGAAATAACAAAAGAAATAAATCCAGATTAGCCTTGAGAGCCCCAATAGACCTAGATGTCAAAAAGGATTTAGAGAACTCCAGATACTCAAACCGATACAGATCCCCAAACAAGAAATACAAACAGTTAATTACTTTACCCTCAACAATTTGATAGAGATAAAATCACAATTATTTAGTTTTTTCGAATTCCTTAGTGGCACCAGATAAGAAAGTTGCCCTGATAGAGCCTATCTCATACCTACCTTACATGAGAAATAGACTCTACCAGGACACAGAGCACCAAAATAAGGATATCGAAGCCCGTCAAGACATAAGATGCTTATCCTGGTTCTTACGAGTATAAGGCATAGATGACAATAAGAAATCCGACGAGAGTTCACATAAGATCCCAGAAGATTGATCACCCAGAAATAGATTAAAGAAGTTATTAGAAAGAGAATCCAGTGTAGCCCAGAGGACAAGACAAGTCAGCATAAGGTCTGTAACAATAATAAAAGTCCACGGGATAGACCAATACGGTAGAACCTAAGGATCAGACCACCAGCCAGTAGAAAACCATAGAAGTATAAATAGCAGATCCCTGAGGTTGGGGATAACTAGGAATGATGAAGATACTAATATGGACCATAGAACAAATTGCCATAGTAGTAATTGGTGGCAAGATTAAAGAGTAAAGATTTAGGAAATAGCCAGAAGAATGAACCACCACTAGACTCAGTAGCGTGGCGTAGAACCAAGGAATAAGGTATGGAGACAGTAAGAAGGAAACAAATATGGCAAGAAGATTCAGTATGAACAGTGAAGTAAGAAAAGAAGTTTAGAGACAATAAGATAAGTGAAGAGCTCGGAGAAATCAACGAAGAAGTAATAAATTCTAAAACATAGAGTAGATGACCAGGTCCCCGCAAAACCAATGACAATCCTCACTTCTAGAAATACCGATTCTAGAAAGCGTGTAAACACTAACCAAATCGTCGCAGAGCCCAAGTGTCAAATAGAATGCAGACTGCAAGATCCATATAGCATACATTTATGCTTAGCCCTCAACCTAGAATTTAGTAATAAGAAAGAATCGGTAGAGAAGAGCAATGAGCAGATCGGACCAACCACGAGATGGCTAGATAGTCAAATGGATAAGCTAAACAGAGCATAGATAAGAAATACGGGATAAAATAGTCTAAAGTCAAAAGGAGGCAAATAATATATGGGAACTATAAGGAAGAATAGTAAGAGGGGATATAGTAGGCCCTTAAAAAGAAGTAAAGATTTAAAGGTAGAAATAGACCAGGGTCAATAAATCTTAAGAATATAGCAACATCGTATGAAAAATTATGTGGTGTTGGGTAGAAGGATTATGTAAGAGTGACACATGAACCAAAGAGTTTAGTAGGGGACGTCCTAAGTAAGTAAAGCAGATAGAGATCTTAGAAGAGTAAATATGAAAGAAGTTTAAGGGACTGAGATAAGAAAGAAACCTAAGCTGCAGTATGAGTTTCTTTAGGAAAGATAGTAAAAAAAAGAGAATAATGGTACCTAGAGAAAGGAAATAAAGACTTTAGAAGGCCAAACAACATATATAAGATAAGAAAAGTATAGAGGCAGTACGAGGAAATTTTTAGAGAGCAGCGATCTTAGAAGAATTTTTCAAAAGAGACAGTGGGTTCGAGAGTTGTAGTTAATCAAAAGTAAAGTGGAAGAGACAACTAGAAGGTATTAACAGTAGTACCTTAATGTGGGAAATGTTACCAGACATATATGCCCGAGAATTCTAGGCTTATAATTCAGCCGTATGCATAACTAGATCACAATAACTAGAAATGATACAGAACAAGGTCCCACCCTCCCAACCCTCGATGAACAACAATCATAGAAATAAACCTTCCAAATTACTTAAGAATGTTCTCAGGAATAAGTAAAAGTATAGTAAAAGAAGATTAGAAGCAAAACTGTGGAAGTGCAGCAACGGTAGTAAGAGAATGCCTAATAAGTAAAGATGAAGTGTGTAACCTCAAGGTGTCGTGGAATCGAAATGCAACAGAGATCCCTTACGTGTTAGTTCACATAAAGCGTATTAAGTACCCAGCCCCAGATTTAGTTGACCAAACCACTAAGGGTTTGGGACGGCCTAAGCCACAAGTATGGGTGGTTTGGTAGATATGCAGAATAGTATAGAACTGAAGAGATAAGTTACGGCAGAGTTGCTATTAACATGTGGAGTGAATCTTTAAGGCATGTGATGTTCGCATGTATTCGATAAATAACCTTTAAACAGTACTAGAACATGGAAGAAAAATAAAGTATAAAACACTGTAACCAGGTTTGTAGCAGCAATGAACATAAGATGTGGAAGGAACATGGATTATAGCCAGAACCGAGTCGCTAGGGTCCCCAATGATAGCAAGAGGTGCTAATTAAGCAAAAGTAAGTATACAGTTCAGCTCCCAGCAAAGTTATTAGAACCTAATCTATTTAATATAAACCTGTTGGATGAACAACTATAAAGAATCTGACCTTGTATCCCAGGAACCTAGGTATACATATAAGTGATGAGCAGAAAATATATCAATATTTACCGCCTATTTTACTTAATATTTTGTTTAGTTTCTCGGG
Source organism: Zanthoxylum bungeanum (assembly GCA_019454045.1). Lineage (NCBI taxonomy): Eukaryota > Viridiplantae > Streptophyta > Magnoliopsida > Sapindales > Rutaceae > Zanthoxylum > Zanthoxylum bungeanum. Next base: position 7,309 of record SKCR01049716.1, read on the forward strand.
TTTGATGAACTTTTTGATATGTTTTAGTTTATTTTGCAGATAAAATAATATTGGGACTTAATGAAATCATTTAGGATGAAATATGGTCAAATAAGGGCAAATATTGGACTTGACATATTAATTTTGGAGATTGGAAACTTGAAATGGCGTTTTAACGAAGTGCAGTTTTGGAAATTCCAGTTTTGCACATCTGTCATATTTTGGGCATATATTTTTACTCCGATATCGGATTGAGCTGATTCAAATTCCATATTAAATAAGACTCAAAGATCTACAAATTTTAAAGACAAAATAATTTCGAATTCTGAAGGTTTCATCCCCGAAATTGATAAAATAATCCAGAAGTGTGTTATTGTGCAATTATTAAAGTTATTTTCTATCATTTTCAAAGAAAAAAAATTAATAAATAAATAATAAAAATTATCAAATCACCACCAAACATGATAAGAAATTAGTTGAGCAATTAATAATGGATTTGGTGGAGCAATTAGTGGAGCAATTAATAATGGATTTGGTGGATGATTTGATGGAGGCAAAATTTTACCTATAAATACCAAGCCATTTTATTTGTAAATTCATACTTTCTTTTAAGGAATTCCTTAAGAATACTAAGAAGATTGTATCTTGTTTGTTTATTTACAGCTTTCAGTAATTAATTTCCGCTTTCGCACTTTCTTTTCTTTACTTTTCAGTTTTTACTTTCCGCAATTTACTTTTACGCACAATACTTTTCTTTCTTTAATTTTCAGTTTTTACTTTTCAGTAATGAGGAAGTAACTCCCATTTGCTGGGGTAAAATGTAAAACTTTTATTACTAATATTTAAATTAATCTCCCTTAATTATAATATATAAATTAGTTAAAACCTGACTTAACGAGGATACCGCCATATTGGTCGGTTGGTAATTATTTAAATTGGTTTTAACCCGCTTGATTGGTCGGTTGGTAATTAATTATTAATTTGACTTAATCTGGATACCGCCTATATGGCTGGTTGGTAATTATCATGCAAAGTTAATATATTATATTAAGGGAGATATCTAAAATAGAAGTAATAAAAGTGGATCATTTTACCTCAGCATTTTCTTTTATTGTACTTTTACTTTATTTACTTTTCAGCAATTTACTTTCAACATTTACTTTTCAGCAATTTACTTTCAGTAATTTACTTTCAGCATTTACTTTTCAGTAATTTACTTTTCAGCATTTACTTTTCATCATTTAATTTTCAGTATTTAATTTCAGCATTTACTTTCCGTCATTTACTTTTCAGCAATTTACTTTCAGCATTTTACTTTATGTCTTTTATTTTATTTAAGTTTTTACTAGCCCTAGTTATGTGTCGTAACTAAGTTAGTTATCTGGGGTTGTGATGAATTCTAATATCACTGGTTTATAAGAGGTTATTTTATAGTTTGGGTAATTTAAAGGTTTACTTATTAAGTCTTAAGCTTAATGCGTCTTGTTAATTGGCCACTAATAAGATTGATTTGGTAAATCTAAAATAAATTTGACAATGAATTTTAGGTTTCAGCCTTAGAATTAATAGTCCACGATCTTCATTGAGGATAAATAACCATTTAATATATTTCCTTACAAGATAGACATATACCTGTCAGGCGGGGGTAGCCATAATTGGAACTTAAACTTAATGAATCCAGGTAATTTGGTTGACATAGACATATGGTTCAATTGGGTTATACTGGGTATTTGCGTCTGACCATCGACAGAGGCTTTCGCATAATTTAGTGTTCCATATTAGTAAACCGATATATTACAAAAAAATGAAATAATCACTTCATCTTTAAAATGATATTGGAAGATTCACAACCCTAGATAGTTTCCTAATATTGAATTTTCTTAAACCTACTTTCGCGCAATTTTATTTACTTGTTTTTAAATTCAAAATCATCACCATTTCAAATCAATCAATCAACCTGTTAGATACTAGTAATCATTTGACCTCATAAAATTAATAGATTAGGTATTAAGTCATCGTGAGATCGATACTTTTTATACTACTTGAACGATACGTGTGCTTGTATTATACGCGTGTGATTACACACTGGTCAGTAAGCAAAGGAAAAAAGAATTGCAGAGAGAAATCGGTAAGCGGCTTAGTATTTGGCGCATGTACACATATACCTTCCAGGTTCAAGCTATAGTAAAAGAGCTCAGATATATAAAAAAATAAAATAAAGAAAGAAAGAAAGGAAAATGCAGATATCTATAGGGAGAAAAGATCCGTGAGAAAATTTATTTAAGCCTAGCCCAGTAGTTGCGTGAAATAAGTTGGCAAAGAAATGATTTCTTAGTAAGAAACCTCTTAGGATCTCTCTCATTGCAGACGGATAGAAAGAATGGACGTAAACCACAATTCTAGTATCGTCTAGAACAGATAACTCAAGTTTTACTAAGTAAGAGTAAGCAGAATATAATGGAAAAATCTAGGAATGAGACTTCTTTGGTGCATCATAAGGACTTTAGCATGACTATAGTATAAAGTTACCAGCAGAAGTAAAGAGACATAGGGTATGAACAGAGGCCAAAATAATAGAAAGATTAAGATAAACATAAGTTAATTCACATAAGGATTAAAGGGTCCTCGCAGTTGGTCAACGACGGGATCGCAAATTTAAAAAGGATTCGAGGACAAATCCTATTCGAGGAGGGGAGAATTTATAACGACCGGTAGTTTATACTACTGTATCATTGCGAAAGGAGCGAAGGTACATAAAATAAATTATGTTGAGACTCAAATATACTCATGGAATGATTTTAGGGACGATCTGTTAATCTTTCGAAATCCCGGGAATAGACTGTACATGTACCATTTGGATTGCCTATGGTATTTTGGGCGTAAATTTTTCTTATGAACTCTTATTTTGATAAATTTTATATGTTCGGAAATCTAAGACCGAGACCTACAACTTCCATGTTGAATATTTTCCCAAATTCGAACCAGAAGATGATAAAAAACGTGAGTCCAAATTTCAGGCGAATAGTAATTTCGGGGTCAAAATGGAAAAGTCTAAAATTTTCTTCGTTCTTCTACAACTTTCTTATATCATTTGGGTCCACTATATAAAAGGCTACTATTCACCATTTTCAAAAGGGAAAAAAATGAAAAATGAAAATGAAGAAAAAAAAGAAGGGGAAACCTGAGAGGAAGGAAGGAAGAAGAGAGGAAGAAGAAGAAGAAGAAAAAGAAGAGAGGAGAAGAAAAAGAAGAAAAAGAAAAGAGAAGAAAAGAAATAAGGAAAGTAGGAAGATGAAGGTTATGGCAAGCATTGGAGGCTTGAGAAGAGTTGTGAATCAAATGAAAAGAGGTGAGAAACCACTTGACCCATTTCCTTATTTTTGTTTTTTGAAGTTTTTAGATTTAATGATTAGTATAGGTTCATAGACTTGGTAGTGATGATGAATAAATGATTTTTTATGTCTAAAGGATGGTGATGATTTAGTGGATAAATGGGTGATTGATGATGATCAAATGGTGGTTAAGATGTGTGAAGTTGATATAAATTGATGGATTTTGTGTGTTGGAAATGTTATGGAAACTTTGGGAAAGAAATTGGGCAAGAATCGCATGGAACCAGAAAAGGCAGAACTTGTGTAAACAGGTTCGCGTCGCGAAGCAAGAAGAAACTTGTGTCGCGACGCGTGAAGAAAAACTGAGACTTATTTCCGCGATGTACGCGTCAATGCGAGGTTAAATTTTTTTCTAAAACTAATTCGAACCATCTCAGTTTCACCCTAGTATGTTAGAGACCACCCTTAGGGTCTCGTATCATTTTAAGAATACACGGTACACTAATATAAGAATATTATGCTCGAAATATTAAATAAGAGTTTCAGTGGGAAAATTTAGGTTATTATGGAATATGTTCCCCAACCTATTTTCTAAACAAGTTGTCGATTCTAGGGTCACCGCAAGAATCAAAAATTTTCCTCGACAAAGCGGAATAGCTCTAGCCAGATTTCTAAACTGTGAGTGGACACTCTTCTTTAAAACTGATTTTTATTTTTATTTTTATTTCTGACTTACATTTTACGCTTTAGGGCATTAGAAGATTTTTTTTCAGTTATTGATTATATACAGTTATGTTTTGAGAAAGAAAATGATTTTTAGAAACATTGTTTACAGTTTTAAGATTCAAAGTATTATTTTCATGTTTTCCGGGGCATGAGGGAAAAACTCACCCCAGTATGTAACTTGAGATACAGTTGGAATTGACGGATACAGAGGACATTTGCACATGTAGAGCCAGAATGACGACATAGGTTCGTGTACCTGGACTCTAGTTCAGAGCTTGGGTGGTAGCATAGATCTGCACCTCCAGTTCTAGTTGTGACTACGCCCAGTTGAGTCGTTTTCCTGGGCGTAGAGCTCAACGTCCAGTTGAGTCATTTTCCTGGGCGTAGGGCACCATCAGTTTTAGAGATGCCCAGTTGAGTCATTTTCCTGGGCATAGAGTACCACCAGTTTTAGAGACCCGGTTGAGTTGTCCCCGGACACGTCCAGTTGAGTCGATTTCCTGGGCGTATAGCAGTTTCCAGTTTCAGTTTTCAGACACAGTTTTCAGAAAGAGTTTTTAGAAAATAAAGTTTTCAGAAAAAACAGTTTTATATGAGATTCAAAATTTTTATAACAGAAATCATTTTTCCTTATAAATCTATTTAACGAGTTTTCGGTTTAGAACCAAACATCTTTATGATAGATTTCGTTTTTATTCCACACTTAGACCGTACATCGATCTAACCCCCCACTTCCTGTTTTCTTTGGTTACAAGTTTTCTTGGAGGATGAGCTCGGAAAGACGGATATTGATGGCAGTCACTAACAGGTCGGAGTCCACCAGATCAGAGTCAGAGAGCATAAGAGTCCAGTCAGAGTCAAAGTAAAGTTGCATGCATACACATGTGTAGTATAAAGCGTTATAAGTGTCTGATAATGTTTGTAAAGAAAAGTATATTAAGTATACAGTTATAAGAAACAAAAGTATTTTATATTGTTGAGTCGGGCTATGGTCCTTGCGCATGACTTTGCATTTAGATGGTTTAGAACACAGTCGGGAATTCAAAGGCTAATGGAGTTAGTACTGCTATCCCCTGCCGGTAACATCTCCCAGATTCATGGATGTTACATTAAGCCCACCTAAAAGTTGATTAAAACTTTTGTTAATTAAAAATTGCCTAAGTTTTGCTATAAATAGCAAGTTTGAGGAATGTATTAATTAAGCAAAAAGATAAGCTAAATAAGCTTGATAAGCTTAAGCTTATGAAAATATAATTAAATCTTGGAGAAATTAGCCTAAGTTAAAGAAGTGTTTAGCGATGCTTTGGAAGATCTCTCTAACATTTCATCTAGGAGAAATCAAAATTGAATAGAACTTTTATTAATTAAATATTGCATAATTTTTGCTATAAAAGGCAAGATTGAGAAAGTTCTTAATCAAGCTTGAGAATGCTAAAACATTCAAGAATTAAATTTATTAGCCTAAGTAAAAGAAGTATTTATAAAAGCTTTGTAAGTTCTATACAACATTTCAACAAGAAGAAGAAGATTAGATCTTGGAACCAAGCTTGCTAGCTTTGGGAATTCTCTACAACAACGAAGAGGAATTGGATCTTGGAACCAAGCTTGTTAGTTTTGGAAGTTTTCCAAAACACTTCAACAAGGTGAAGAAGATTGGATATTGAAATCAAGCTTGCTAAGTAAATTTGATCTTCTTCAATGATATGTTTTTCATTAGTGAGACATATAGTGATGAATTATGTATTGGATATATAATAACATAGTTTGATGTTGAAATTAGGCTAATTAATTGTGTACGGATGCTTTAGAAGCATAAACATAATATGCTTATGATTGGGTGAAAATATTTATGTTGGACATAAACATAAATTAGAGTTTGAAACTCTAGATGATAGCTTGGAGCTATGACTACCATTCTAGAATCAATTGTCCACATTTCAGTGACATTGGGGTGTTACGCATCATTGTCCCCCAAGCCACTGAACTGGAGCCAGGTGTGCAAATCCATGCCATTGGGCGGAACGTATCACTGTCCCCCAATGCATGCCACTATCATGTCCCTGAATCTAGGATCTATGGACCTTACGTATCGCCGTCCCCCTAGACCTGAAATCTAGTGGTCTTGGGGCGTTACATATCGCCGTCCCTCAAGCCACCGAAATTATGATCTATGTGAGTTACGTATCACCGTCCCCCTAGTCATGCTCTACATGTGCACATGTTTAATCCGTCAATTCCAGTAATGTCAATTCCATAAGTCACATCTAATGTGGGTTTTTCCCCCATGCCTCCAAAAATCATCAAAATCTTACTTTCAAAATCAAAGCTTTCTAAGTCATTCTCAAACATCAATACACTGGAAATCATTTCGACTAACGCCTTATTTGCGAAAAAGTAAATTTTATATCAAAAGTAAATAAGTAAAAATCAATTTGAGAAAAAAAGGGTCAACTCACTATAACTATGATCCAGTGGCGTTACGTATCGTTGTCCCCCTGATCCTGGATCTGTATCTTTCCATATACACTTTGTCTCCATCTAGGTATGCAAAATGCATATGCATCATCATAGCAACCATATGATCATGTAAGTCATGCGATGCAATACAATGCCATTATCCATATACACAACAACAAAATCAACCATAGTTAATTACGAGGTGATGACATCTCACTCATCCAATACATACAAAGTGGGCACGTACCCCATCTCAATAAACGCATCCATATGAAAAATGCTCGCATGTTTCATCAAACATATCAACACATACACATAAAAATTAAGCTCATTTCATGTCTCACTTCATATCATATCAATAACAATGATCCATACATGTGGTAGTCGATTATCCTAACGATACGTAATCTCGAACTTCGTTCTCAAGAATATACCTTAATTATCATCTTTTAACCTAACATGTCAATAATATATATATATATATATATATATATAATCAAACACGAAATCACCAATTTAATTTCTCATCGCATGAGTTACTTACCTGGCTTCGCGAGCACTCCAGGTCCTAGTCACATCTGTCAAAACAAATGGTGAAATATAGTCATAAACACGACTTACGGAGTTCTCGAATGAACTACGATAAAATCCTGTATCTTTCCGGAACAACCAAATCAAGTCTGTTTTCAATGTTTTCAGTTTCAATAATTTTAAAACACTATTGCATAGTATTTCAAACTACTAGTTCAGCTAAATTCTCGATTTACGTATTTTTGGAAAATCTTCCGAAAGTTTCTGCAAACGCTACAAAAGGGTCATAAACCCTCTAAACCTACCTAGATTTATCCAAACATGTTTTTAATATCATATATAACTCATAACTATCGTTAAAATCAAACCATATCATTATATGCAAAAATCCATTTTTACCGAAAACTTGTATATTCTATCGGATCGATCAAACTCGTTTCGTTTTCACTTGGATTCTACCAAATGCTCATATTCAATATACTAATACTCAAAAAATTCAATTTATATCAATACTCTACTCTACGAAGCTACTGGATACATTTGAATATTTAACTATAAACTTGAAATTTGTGCATTTTTACCATGAGGTCTTACCGAGATTTCGAGGGCATATACGAACTCCAAACGATCCCACAAACGTGTTGGAATTGACAGAATTCTGATCGGAGCTACTGTTCATAGTGGGTCACTATTCATCTGAATCATTCTTCCTTGTTTCACGTGCAACCGTACACGGAACAAAAAATCCATCACCGTTAACTTGTAGTACTCTCCGAGAGCTTCGATTTGGCAGGTGGCTCGGGTCGTGAAATAAAGCTCATTGATAAACCCATGTGTGCGCGTCTTCACCTCTATTTCTCACCGTTGACGGTATTTTATGCGTTGCCACCGACAGTTGAAGGATGAGGGAGCTCCGACGCATCTTTTTGGGGTAGTGCGCCGACTACGCCGGCCAGGGTGTGGCCGACGCAACCGGAAAATGATGGGACAGATTTTGAGGGTGGGGGGTCGAGTTTGAGAGATTGAAAAATTTTATACTTTTTGCAATTTCAGAAAACTAAGGGTATTTATAGAAACCTTTCTGAAATTTATAATGTGGCCCCTGAAAATTACAGTCAGACCCTTGTCATGGGGCTTTCACATAATCTTATATTTGTGAATCTCTTCTGATGTAAATTTTGAAAAATATTCAACAAGAAAGTTTTTCTCGGAAAAATGAGTCCGACGATTCAAGAATCAACTCAATAGGAGTTCGTTTGCTATCTCTATAGCCGAACCAAGAAACTTCTTTAGTATATAATAATAAGCATAAATCGCGTAAGCGGTTCCTTAATGTCACGCGTTTTCCAATATATTAAATCTCTATTTTAAAATATTTCGAGCTATATTTCAATAGTTAAACTCTTATTCTCCAATTTAGTCTCCTTCTAAGACTCGATCTGCAATACAAAATCCTTCCGAAAGAGTTCCCGAATTTCTGGATATTACAGTTAAAGATAAATCTTTCGAAAACGAAAACAGAATCTGAATCCATATCAATTAAAATAGTTCTCTTTAAAATGAACTTTTCAAAACACTTGTCAATCATCCACTGTCTGAGTCACATGCTCTGATAAGACAATGTACAAACAAAATCATGTCGATAGAGTAGTGGGCCAGCCATTTTTCGATGGTCAAGGCCCCATAACAAGCATCCCAGCGAAAACATAATCATAAGTCATAAATAGTAAAAATAAGAAAAAGTGTCAGAACAGAAACATATCATCAAACACTTCGACAAGAACATATCGATAAATCATATAACATTAAAACGTAGATCAAGTATCGAGATAAAAACATTACATTCACAAGCGTCTCAACGGAAATATCGTGATAGTTCGTAAAATATTAAAACATAAGGCAAGCGCTGAGACGGAAATATGTCTGTATCATTTACGAGAAAAACCAATTTATCTAAAATCTTTATTTTATCAAAAATAATATCATGCCATAAATCAAATATCGAAACATCACAACATACTAAAAGCATCAGAAATGTTAGGAACCAAAAGCACGCACAAAAACAGAAGACATATGTGCTCATTCGTATTTCGGATACATCACAGATCACACGCTTATCCATTGTCATTCAACAAGAAGCCCGCATGTCGGACACATCGCACAATACATTCAAAGTTATCAAACGTTATCGAACGACCAATAAAATGGAACACATTAAAATCAAAACACACACACTAACAACATACTTTTAACTTGGGGTGTGTGTATATATATAGCCATAACAAATGATTATGCGTCGTTGAACCAAACCACTCATTCTCGTAGATTTAACCATCCTAAAGCCGTGGTGGTTTGGTCACTTAATGTATACATATTTCTATTTGGATACAAATACTCATACACACACATATATACACATGCATATATTTACACATAGTTTTCCTAAGAATAAACGACAACCAATAAGTTAATATACATCGCATGTAATACTTATCTCGTTTCACAAACACTCGTGATCTATGTCAAATATGCCAAAATAAATGGAAATAAGCGGTCAGAACTTGTATTACGCGGAATTCCCGACTCAACTGTACAAACTTCTAGATCTTCTCGAAACACCCAAATCAAGTCCGATATTAACGATTTCAGTTTCATTACTCTCAAAACATCATAACATTCTATAATAACCCAAAGGCTCAAATCCATAATTTATGCGTGTTTGGAAAATCTTCTAAAAAGTTTCCAAAAACACCACATAATGATCCCGAACCCTCTAAAATTATCCGCATTCATTTAAAAATAATTATATCATCACATTTGACTCATATCTAACATTACGTTCATCAAAGCACAGACACGCGCGAAATTTGATTTTATCAGAAACTTGCTAATCCTATCATATCGATCCAATTGATTCTAATTTCACCCGGATTCTACCAATAACACATGTTCAATACATTCTAGCTTATCCAATTCAATATAAATCAATACAATACTCTATGACACTACTAGAAGCACCTGAACATAATACGCTTGTGGATGCTGATTTTCGCCCGAGGTCCACAAATGAGAATTTGTAGCATGAGGCACTAACGATCCTGCAAAACAAAGGTAGAATGAGCGGGGAGTACTGCCCACCGATATGGTGGGTGCCGTAAGCACTCTGACGCTCAAGTCAGTAGTGAAGACAAGCGGTAATAAGGAAAAGCAAGGTCTAAGGTTACCTTGACCTCAATTGACTACCGTGAGGACGTTGGACCGGTGTTTAGAGAGTAAGAGGCTCTGAGAGCTCAAGTTTGAGAGATAAAACTTATGTTGGAAAAACTCTGCCATCTACTTGTGGATTACCCCTTCTATTTATATGATATTGGGAGGTGTGCTTACTTAATACATTAATTGTTTGTCCGTTGGATGCTGGAAACGGCTGATCAATGAAAGGGCAATAAGTTTTGAGTTCAGGCGTTTTTTGGGTTGGCAACTGATAAGTTAGGAGGCCATTTTGGTCAGATATTTTCTTGGGTATTGACTTTTGAAATCACTTGGAACAATATAAGCTTACAAATGAGATTTCTTTGTTTTGGGTTCTTTAGACTGATGGGTGATTGGTGTCGGGCTTTTGGGTTTTTAATGATTGCTGATTCGGAAGCGAAATGATGATTTTGCCCCTGGGCCCAAATTTGGCCCGGATAGTTTGTCTTATACTCTCTAAGTCAATGAGTCATTGGCTTGGAGAGTACTTGCGTGTGTCGCCTGGGGTGAGACCATAGGATATATGTGTACCTGAGTGTTGATGCAGCCTATCGATAGAACCAAACGAATGTCAGGTTGTGAACATGACTCTACATGAGCCATTGGGGATGTACCCAGTCGTCTGAGCTAGATAAAGGTCAGGATCATCCCAATACTACGGGTCAATGGACCTGTGGAGTTTTTAATATCGTCTGAACTAGATGAAGGCCAGGTCTTGAACTTGACTCTACATGAGCCATATGGAATGTTCCCAGTCGACCGAACCAGATAAAGGTCAGGATAATCCTCATAGTACGAGTCAAATGACCAGAGGAATCTTCAATGTCATCTGGACCAGATGAAGGCCATGTCTTCAACTTGACTCTACATGAGCCATGGGGAATGTTCCTAGTCGACTGAACCAGATGGAGGTCAGGATAATCCCCATACTATGGGTCAAATGACCAGGGGAATCTTCAATGTTTCCTAGACCAGATGAAGCCCAGGTCTTCAATTTGACACTACATGAGCCATGGGGAATGTTCCAGTCGACTGAACCAGATGAAGGTCATGATAATCCCCATACTACGGGTCAAATGACCAGGAGAATCTTCAATGTCTTATGGACTAGATGAAGGCCATGATCATCCCAATACTACAGGTCAATGGATTGGGGGAGTCTTCAATGTCGTCTGGACCAGATGAAGGCCAGGTCTTGACCTTGACTCTACATGATCCATTGGGAATGTTCCCAGTCGTTTGAACCAGATGAAGGTCAGGATAATCCCTATACTACGGGTCAAATGACCAGGGGAATCTTCAATATCTTCTGGACCAGATGAAGGCCAGGATCATCCCAATACTACGGGTCAATGGACCGGGGAATCTTCAATGTCGTCTGGACCAGATGAAGGCTAGGATCATCCCAATACTACGGGTGAATGGGCTGGGGGAGTCTTCAATGTCATCTGGACCAGATGAAGGCCAGGTCTTGAACTTGACTCTACATGAGCCATGGGGAATGTTCCCAGTCAACTGAACCAGATGAAGGTCATGATAATCCCCATACTACGAGTCAAATGAACATGGGAATCTTCAATGTCTTCTGGACCAGATGAAGGCCAGGATCATCCCAATACTACGGGTCAATGAATCGGGCGAGTCTTCAATATCGTTTGGACCAGATAAAGGTCGGGTCTTGAACTTGACTCTACATGAGCCATGAAGAATGTTCCCAGTCAACTAAATCAGATGAAGGTCAGGATAATCCCCATACTATGGGTCAAAGGACCAGAGGAATCTTCAATTTCGTTTGGACCATATGAAGGCCAGGTCTTCAACTTGACTCTACATGAGCCATTGGGAATGTTCCCAGTCGACTGAACCAGATGAAGGTCAGGATACAGGCGTGTAGTGTCGATTAGGATCATCAACAAGTCCCAAGCTACATGTGTGTAGTGTCGATTGGGATCCATGTTACGCCTCAAGTTACACATTGAGATGTCAACTAGGTCATTCTTAATTAGTCTCAAGTCAATAACGTGTTGTGTCGACTGGGTTCCTCTTTAAACCCCAAGATATACACATGTAGATGTCGAATGTGATGCACATCAAACCCCAAACCACACGCATCTGTGATCCACAACAAGTCTCAAGCTACGCACATGTATATATCGAGTGAGTTGCATATCAAACCTCGAGCTATACAAGCGTCTGAGATCCACAACAAGTCTCAAGCTACACACAAGTAGATTTCGAATGGGATGCATATCAAACCTCGGGCTATACACGCGTCTGGGATCCACAATAAGTCTCAAGCTACACACATGTAGATGTCTAATGAGATACACATCAAACCTCAAGCTATACACGCATCTGGGATCCACAATAAGTCCCATTAAGTTAGTGTCGATTGGAATGTCCCTGTAAAGTCTTCATATATGCATGTCGACTGGAACATCTTCACACCAAGTCCTCATGTAGTGTCGAGTGGGATGTCCTTGCCAATTCTTCTTTCATGCATGTCGACTGGAATGTCTTCACACCGAGTCTCCATACGTGTAGTGTCGAGTGGGATGTCCTTGTCAAGTCTTCTTACATGCATGTCGATTGAAATGTCTTCACACCAAGTCTTGATTAAAGTATTGTCCATCGGGACATCCTCCTCATGCCAAGTCTTCATACACATAGTGTCGATTATGACATCCTCATCATGCCAAGTCTTCATACTGTCATACATATAGTGTCGACAAGGAAAAATGTCCTTACTGATGTTTGAGGAAGGCTATTCTCTCCCAAGTTATCATAGCTCTTTCCTTTCAGATTGTCCTCAGTCTACGACTATGTTTGACTTTTACTCGTTGGGAATTAATTGGTCTTCATGAGATTTTGGTCGACTGGACTTGATGAATGTCTATGGGGGCTATGGTCGAATGAAGTCTTGAGTTGTTGGCAATCTGTCCATGTAGTGTGGAAAATATTACTATCCTTCCATGTCATATGGAGAAGATAATAATTCTTTCATGTAGTCTGGAGTTGTTGGTAATCCATCTTGTCATATGGAGAATATGACTATCTTTTCATGTCGTCTGAAGGAGATGGCAATTCATTCATATCGTATGGAGGAGATGAAAATTCTTCAATGTAGTCTGGAAGAGATGACAATCTTTCCATGTAGTTTGGAGTAGATGATAATCCATCCATGGAGCATGGAGTTGATGGCATTCCTTTAGAATACTTCTTGGGCGATTAAGTATGTTGGAGGTTTATGAGTTTATTCTCATATCGACTGGGAAAAGCATGTCGATTAGGCCAGGTGTTGGTCAATATAGGTCGATTGGAGAAAATGGATTTCTCCCTAAGTTGGAGTTTTGTGAAGGATAATTTTTTCTAAAGTAACCAATGAATACTTATTTGTGAAGCTATGATGTCCCCAAGGTGACAATGGGTGGCTTCTGGCCCCTTTTTTTGTCTAATTACATCAGGTGATATCTTATTGAGATGTATTACTAGCACATCATTTATTATGTCGCTTGGGAGGATTCAAGCTTCTCTCATTGTGATGGCTGGTGGAACTTTCTCTCCTCTTATTCTTCTTATCCTTCTCCTACCTGATCTTGATTTGGGCTCAAGTCATGGCTTGATCCATAGTGTAGCATCAGAATTTGGTCAGCTTCTTATAAAGTCCGCTATCTACTAGTAACCCATTTCTGAAAGCTTCAATGGACGTTGGTTGGTGGAGATTCGAAATAGATATTCTCTCTTTGTTGAAACATGCGACGTAGCCTCGTAGCGATTCTCATTTCCGCTGCTGAATTTCGTTAAGGTCGACTATAGTTTTCTCAATTTTACAAGAGCTGGCAAAGTGCTCTACAAACTTATCAGCTAGTTCCTGATATGACACAATAGTCTTGTAAGGTAGGTTGATGAACCAAGTGAGGGTTGGGCCTGTCGATATTTCTCCGAATCATCTACACATTCCAGCTTCCCATTGATGAGGAGTTAGATCAGTCGACATCATCTTGTATTTGTAATGGACCACATGATCTTCTGGATCCATAATAAAGCTTCATATCTGGTGGACTGAATTTTCGTGGGAGTTCAATGAAAGTAATGGATCCCAAAAATGGAGTATCTGAGATAATGCCGACTCAGATTTTTCTCACTGGTAGTCTGACATCAGGTAGGCTGGAGAGAATTGTATCTTTGAACTCCTGCATTTCCTTTCGCATGGTGGATGCAACTTGTCGTGCTTGGTCGATTGGAGAGATATGTTGATTTTTTTCTTGACTTGATGGACGGTTGTCTGATGGCGGATTGTCGCTTGCCACATTGTTGAATGCCCCTAAGAGATTGGTTGGGATTGTAGGATTGTTGGGATGGTCTGGAGTTTGACGTTGTTGGGAAGTTGATGAAATTTGCTCTAATTACTTCTGGAGAGTTGTGTTGGAGTTTCGCATGGTTAGGTTCTCTTCTTCTAAGACACGTAATCGTTCTTGGAGTATGGAAAACTGCGTGGCCACATGATCTGGTGTCCGCTCACTTCTAGAAGCCATGAGTAGCTGTGTTGAAGGGATCGTAGACTGAAAGATCTTGGTTTGCTATAAATCGCTAAGGCCCCACGGATGGCACCAAATTATGGACGCTGATTTTCGCCCGAGATCCACAATCGAGAATTTATAGCATGGGGCACTAGCGATCCTGCAAAACAAAGGTAGAACGAGCAGGGAGTACTGCCCACCGGTATATTGGGTGTCGTAGGCTCTCCGACGCTCAAGTCAGTAGTGAAGACGAGCGGTAATAAGGAAAAACAGGGTCTGAGATTACCTTGACCTCCGTTGGCTACCGTGAGGGCTGTGGGCTGGTGTTTAGAGAGTAATAGGCTCTAAGAGCTCAAGTTTGAGAGCTAAGACTTCTGTTGGAAAAACTCTGCCATCTGCTTGTGGATTACCCCTTCTATTTATATGATATTGGGAGGTGTGTTTATTTAATACATTAATTATTTGTCTGTTGGATGCTGGAAACGGCTGATCCATGAGAGGGGGGAGTTATGAGTTCAGGCATTTTTTGGGTTGGCAACTGATAAGTTATGAGGCCATTTTGGTAAGATATTTTCTTGGGTATGGGATTGTGAAATCACTTGGACCAATATAAATTTACAAATGGGTTTTCTCTGTTTTAGGTTCTTTAGACTGATGTGTGATTGGTGTCGGGCATTTGGATTTTTAATGCTTGCTGGTTCGGAAGCAAAATGACAATTTTGCCCCTGGGCCCAAATTTGGCCCGTACAACGCTAAACTTGAAAATGATGAGTTTTTATCGGGATATCTTACCGAGATTCCAAGGGTATCGGCATACCCCATACGCCCCCACAAACGCGTAGGAATCAATAGAATTCGAATAGAAGCTCCCGGGAAAAATAAGCTATTATTTATCCTAATGTTTCTCTCTCGATTAGTGCAAAACTGAGCACCATTATGTAAATCGACACTGCAACTTTGTAACACTCTCCGAGAGCTTCGATTTGGCGTGTAACTCTCTCTCTCTCTCCGCCGTTTCTGGCATTCTGGCCTACTACCGCCTACCAACTGATGCATGGTGGTCAGGCGTACCAGCCGGCACCGTTGTGCCGGCTAGCGCCGGTCGAATCATGGCTGACAACCACTGATTCTCTCTCATGCGCGTGAAGGTGATGGGGAGTCGAAATAGGGGAGTTCGAGTCTTTTGCCATCTTTTGCAATTAATGAAACTTATGGATATTTAAAGAAAACTTTCACGAAATTGAAATTTATTCCCTGCCAAAATATCTTTTTAGTAATTTGCGTTTTAAGGCTCTTCTGGTGAAAATTTCGAAACGTGTTCAAAAAGAAAGTTGTTTGTCTTAGAAAATTGAGTAAGGTGGTTTAAGAATCACTTTAATCGGAGTTTGTTTTCCATTTTTATAACTAAAACAACGAAACTTACTCAAATTAAAAATATCCAAAAATACGCGTTATTGGTCGTTTCGAATTACGCAATTTCCAAATATTTGAAACACCACTTCAAGACATTCCGATATATATGTTTCATCATTCAAACTTGCAATCCACAATATCCTTCTGTTTCGAAACCTTAACTGCGATCCAGAAATCTTCCAAAAATATCCCGAAAATTTCGGGATATTACATATATGATATAGTTTTGTTATATGTGTGTATATATATAATGTGTTTTCAAAATATAAAAATTTAAGAATTTCCTAGACTATAATTATGAAATTGTTGTAGCATAGACTAATTTAAATTTTAGAAGAATCTATTTTTAAAAAATTAGAAGAATTTAGCTATTAAAACAAAACAAAAAAAAGGAAAGCTTATAGAAGGGAAAAAAATAAAATTATATTAATGATAACAAAAAAATCTTCTACCACAAAACAAGAAAATAAAATAAAAAACGCAAAACGAAAGGATAAGATGAACATGAATGTTGAAGTCAATGTTTCCTTGCATCACCCCTAAAAAATGCAAAACGAAGGGATAAGATGAACATGAATGTGAAAGTCAATGTTTCCTTGCATCACCCGTTGAAGGAAAATTTTATTAATTTTAAAATTGCAAACTTGAAATTAACATTCAAATTATAATTATTTATTTACTTAATTAATCATTATTATTATTATTATTATTCTCTCTCTTTATATATAAATTAAAATTTTATTAATATTTTTAAGCATTTTCATCGCGTCACGTGACAGATTCATATTAAAATTATAAAATAAAATTAAAAAATCTATTAAATAAAAATACATATTACAATAAAAATACATATTATAATTTTATGAGAATTATATTATAACAAGAAAACATATTAGATTTTCCTATTGTACGGGCCAAATTTGGACTAAGGGCATTTCCGACATTTCACTTCAGGCCCTATGCCAAATACAACCCAAATCCCTCCACCAAACAGTACCCAAATAAGACTTGGGCCAAGGACCCAATTACCTTATCAGGCCCTTACACAAAGAGAGGCCAACCTTTTGACTTACCAGCCACCTAACCGAAAAAACGTAGTCTACGTGATTTATATGACTAAACCGTTACAACACCCAAAATGTCTATCATTTAATACATTAATGAGAGATACCTTTGATAGCCTATAAAATGAGGCATAATTCGAAGTACGGAGAGGTCTTAGCTCTCATATTTGAGCTCTCTAAGCTTCTTACTCTCTAAACATCGGTCACCGCCCTCACGGCAGTCAACAGAAGTTAAGGTAACATCAAACCTTTTCCATTATTTACAACTCGTCTTCACTACTGACTTGAGCATCGAAGTGCCTACGGCACCTACCACACCCGGTGGGCAGTACGCCCTGCTCATTCTACATTTGCTTTGCAGGATCGCTAGTGCCCTCATACTACAAATTCTCGATCGTGGACCTCGGGCGAAAACCAACATCCATACCTATTAAAAAAACACTATTAATTATATACATTAACCTAATATCTACATTAATATTTTATTATTAAATTATAAAATTAAAAATATCCTACAATTATTTTTTATTATTAAATTAAAAAAATAAAAAATAAATTATTAACATAAGAAACCTATTACAATATAAAAACACTACTATTAAAGTAAGAAATTATTAATTTAATTAATTAGTTAATATTTAATTTATTATTATTAAATTATAAAATTAAAATAAATAAACCTATTATAATAAGAAAATATATTAAATCTCTCATTAAAATAAAAAAACATACGTGACACTTAATCTCTACAATGAAATTATATAATTAATTTTATTATTAGGATAAAATAAAATATCTTTATAATTAATTGTATATTATAAAAAACTAATTATAATAAAAATACATATTATAATTTTATAAGAATTGTATTATAATAAGAAACATATTATACTATCATATTACAATTAAAAAAATACTATTAAATTATAAAATTAAAATTAATAAATCTATTAAATAATAACTATATTATAATAAAGAAGAAAACATATTATACTATTCGATTATTTTTTAAATAATATATGTAACATCCCGCCAGAAGCAAGACATTACTGACAGGCGACAGTTGTCCCGTCAACCAAAGCCTCATAATACACACACAAATATAGAATCCATATATAGACATACACAAAATACATAGCATATTCATTCATTTAAATCGTACATATCATATGATGTCAAACATTTAACACACATCATAAAACATAAACACATCAATCTATCCTCATGGTCTGACTCATCCAACATAACACATGGACCTGACAAGACACTGACATGACCATGGTGTTAACGACTACCACTGGGTTCTCTGTTGGAAAAATGCTTATGAGTAAGCATTTTGAGGCTCAATTTTAAGCATGATCCACTTCGTGTTAGTGGTTCTTATTGAATGATTCGGATACTCCTCCGTGAGTACTTCGAAATGGTATATTCATATGCTTAAAATGGTGCTTGGGTGAATGAGAAATTGTTGCTCAAAGTTCAATTTTCTCTACAATTTTTCCAAGCCTTTTGTAATCCATAACAACTAATTTAATTAGTTTGGTGGTTACAATTCCATAAGTGCTAATTTAATTAGCTTGGTGGTTACATAGTTTAATTTCCATTAGTGCTAATTTAATTAGTTAGTGGTTACAACAATGTGTAACATCTCCCATTTATGAGATTTAATTGACAAGTTTATTTCCATTAATTGAGATGTGTTTTATTTTCCTATATAAACAACATCATTTATTGTTTTCAGAACAGAGAATAAAAAAATAGATTTCTTGTTTTGTTTTACAAGGAGAGTTCAAACACTTTGTTGTTCGTTTGGTGCGAGTTTGGTGGTGCCCTTGCTCGTGCGTTTTCCCGTTGTATCCTGGGAAACAATCGTCTCATGTTCTACTGCACCTACGGTAGGGGACGAATTTGTTTTAAGGATATTGTTGTTTTTCAACAAGCCTCGGGAAGGTGAAGCTTCAGCCTCTGCCTCTGACTGCCAGCCTCTGCCTCTGCCATCAGCTTCAGCCTCTGCCTCTGCCTTCAGCCTCTGCCTCTGACTGCCAGCCTCT
This sequence comes from Zanthoxylum bungeanum, assembly GCA_019454045.1. Taxonomy (NCBI): domain Eukaryota; kingdom Viridiplantae; phylum Streptophyta; class Magnoliopsida; order Sapindales; family Rutaceae; genus Zanthoxylum; species Zanthoxylum bungeanum. The sequence continues at coordinate 26,631 of SKCR01049716.1, forward strand.
GCCTCTGCCTTCAGCCTCTGCCTCTGACTGCCAGCCTCTGCCTCTGCCTTCAGCCTCTGCCTCTGACTGCCAGCCTCTGCCTCTGACTGCCAGCCTCTGCCTCTGCCTTCAGTCAGCCTCTGCCTCTGACTGCCAGCCTCTGCCTCTGCCTCTGCTGTTCAGCCTCTGCCTCTGCCATCAGCATCTGCCTCTGCCTCTGCTGTTCAGCCTCTGCCTCTGCCTCTGCTGTTCAGCCTCTGCATCTGCTCATCAGCCCCTGCTTCCGCCGTTAGGGTTGATCCGAAGTTTATTGTAATCCCTGTCATATTTGGATTTCCCAATTACCGTGTAATAATTGTAATAGTTTTACTTACAGTCTTAAAACAAATATTTGACTCTGTGGATATGGAAATCAGTCCAAACACAGTAGATCCGAATATGGCAGCCTCTTCGGCTGGCCAGAATGTTGTGGCAGCCCCCGTGGCTGACCAAAGTGCAGTGGCAGCCCCTTCGGCTGGCCAACTTGGATCAGCCTCTGGGCTTAATATGGCAGCCGTTGTGGCTGGCCAGGTAGGTATTTCTGCCTCAATGGCTAGACAACCTGTTGGACATGTGAGCCATGTCAATCATGCTGCGGAAAAACCTGAAAAATTCAGTGGTCAGAATTTCAAAAGGTGGCAACAGAAAATGTTCTTCTACCTGACCACGTTGAACCTTGCGAGGTTTCTAAAGGAAGATGCTCCTGTACCCAAAGAGGGTGAGATTGATATCCAAGTCATCAGTGCTCATTGAAGCTTGGAAACATTCTGAATTCCTATGTCGGAATTATGTGCTGAATGGGCTAAGTGATTCCTTGTACAGTGTGTACGCTGGAATGAAAAAAGCTAAAGGGCTTTGGGAATCTTTAGATCGAAAATATAAAACTGAGGATGCCGGTACTAAGAAATTTGTCGTAGGCCGTTTCCTAGAGTTTAAAATGATTGATTCCAAAACTGTGATAAGCCAAGTACAAGAACTGCAGATTATTCTAGCAGAAATTCATGCTGAGGGGATGAGTTTAAGTGAAACCTTCCAAGTAGCCTCGATAATTGAGAAACTACCACTTGGTTGGAAAGATTTCAAGAATTATTTAAAGCATAAGCGAAAAGAAATGAGCATTGAAGACTTGGTTCTTAAGCTAAGAATTGAGGAAGATAACCGAGTTTCTGAAAAGAGAGGAATGACTCATGAGGCCAAAGCAAATGTTGTCGAACATGGCCATAAGAACAAGAACCTCAAGACCAAAGGGTCAAAGATGGGTCCTAAAGGAGGAGTTTCCAAGAAATCAAAATTTCAAGGAAAATGCTTCAACTGTGACAAAATGGGTCACAAGTCTTCTGAGTGCAGACTGCCGAAGAAGAAAAAGAAACAAGAGGCTAATGTGCTAGAAAACATGACTCAAGATGTTTCAGACATTAACCTCTCTGCTATGGTTTCTGAGGTGAATCTGGTGGGTTCTAACCCAAGAGAGTGGTGGATTGATACTGGTGCCACTCGACATGTATGCTCAGACAAGAGCATGTTTTCTTCATTTGAGCCTGCTGAAAATGGGGAAAAGATATACATGGGAAATTCAGCAACATCTGAGATATAAGGTCAAGGAAAGGTGATTCTGAAGATGACCTCTGGGAAAGAGTTGACTCTGAACAATGTTCTGTATGTACCTGAAATACGGAAGAATCTTGTGTCTGGATCGCTTCTGAACAAGCATGGATTCCGGATGGTGTTCGAGTCTGATAAAGTAGTTTTGACTAAAAATGGGATGTATGTGGGAAAAGGTATGTAACTGATGGGCTTTTTAAGCTCAATGTAATGGTTGTTAAACCCAAAAATATCAATAAAGCTAGTTCTTCTGCTTATATTGTTGATTAGGACATGTTAATTTTAATTCATTGCGAAAGTTAATTAACATGAATCATATTCCCAATTTTAAAATTGATAACAAACATAAGTGTGATACTTGTGTTGAGGCAAAACTAACAAGATCATCTTTTCATAGTATTGAAAGAAACTCTGAACCACTTGATCTAATTCATACCGATGTATGTGATTTTAATTCAATACAATCGAGAGGCGGTAATAAATATTTTATTACCTTTATTGATGATTGCACAAGATTTTGCTATGTGTATTTAATGAAAAGCAAGGACGAAGCTATAGAGAAATTTGTTCTCTATAAGAATGAAGTTGAGAACCAACTGAATAAAAGAATTAAGGAGTTAAGAAGTGATCGTGGTGGTGAGTATGTTTTCCCTTTTGAATCACTTTGTGAACAAAATGGAATCATACATCAAACCACAGCTCCTTATTCGCCTCAATCCAATGGGATTGCGGAACGTAAGAATCGTACCTTGAAAGAGATGATGAACGCTATGTTAATCAGCTCTGGCTTACCTCAGACTATGTGGGGAGAAGCTGTCTTATCAGGTAATTACCTTTTAAATAAGGTACCACGGAAAGAAGCAGGGAAAACTCCTTATGAAATGTGGAAAGAAGAGTACCTTCCTATAAATTCCTTCGAGTGTGGGGGTGTCTTGCCAAGGTAGTCATTCCTCCACCTAAAAAGGTGAAGATATGACCAAAAACTGTTGATTGCATTTTCATAGGATATGCTCATAACAGTAATGCTTATCGATTTCTTGTGCATGAGTCTAATGTACCAGATATTCACAAGAATACGATAATGGAATCGAGGAATGCATCCTTTTTCGAATATGTTTTTCCTTGTAAAACTAATTCGAATTCAGATGTGCACAAACGGGCACATGAGACTATCATTGAAGATAGTCAGGACCGAGAACAAATTAATGTTCCAGAGGATCAACAAGTTGTTGAACCTGAACTAAGACGTAGCAAAAGAGCTAGAACGGAAAAATCATTTGGTCCAGATTTTCTGACATTTTTGCTAGAGAATGATCCTCAAAGCTATAACGAAGCTGTAAGGTCAGCTGATGGTGCCTTGTGGAAAGATGCCATCAATAGTGAAATTGAATCCATCTTACAAAATCACACCTGGGAGTTAGTGAATCTTCCTCCAGGATGTAAACCTTTAGGGTCCAAGTGGATTTTCAAAAGGAAAATAAAGGCAGATGGATCAATTGACAAGTACAAAGCAAGACTTGTAATTAAAGGTTATAGACAACGTGAAGGTCTTGATTACTTTGATACTTATTCTCCTGTAACGAGAATAAATTCCATAAGGATGATACTAGCGATTGCAGCATTGCGCAATCTTGAGGTACATCAGATGGATGTGAAAACAGCCTTTCTGAATGGAGATTTAGATGAAGAAATCTACATGGAACAACCTGAAGGTTTTATAGCTCCAGGACAAGAAAAGAAAGTCTGTAAGTTAGTTAAATCCTTGTATGGATTGAAACAAGCCCCGAAACAGTGGCATAAAAAGTTTAATGACACCATGTTGGCAAATGGTTTCAAAATCAATGAATGTGATAAATGCATTTATGTCAGAGAGACAGAAGTTGGCTATGTCATTTTATGTCTCTACGTTGATGACATACTGATTGTCGGGAGTAATGTCAAAATGGTGAAATCTACTAAGAATATGCTGAAATCCAAGTTTGACATGAAAGACATGGGTCTTGCAGATGTCATTCTGGGAATAAAGATCTCGAGAAGTCCAGATGGACTTATTCTTGATCAGTCGCACTATGTGGACAAAATTCTTGGTAAATTCAACAATGATGATTCAGCTGTGGCTAGAACTCACTTAGATGTGAGTTTACACCTATCAAAGAATAGGGGAGATGGTATATCTCAAGTAGAATACTCTAGAGTGATCGGGAGTTTGATGTATCTTTCGAGTTGTACAAGGCCTGATATAGCCTGTACAGTAAATAAGCTCAGCAGATATACGAGTAATCCAGGGGTTGATCACTGGAAAGCAATAGTGAGAGTACTTAGGTACTTACGTTTTACTCGTAATTATGGGTTGCACTATCATAGATATCCAGCTGTAGTCGAAGGATACAGTGATGCTAATTGGATATCTGACATGAAAGACTCAAAGTCTACTAGTGGTTATGTGTTTACACTAGCAGGTGCAGCTATATCATGGAAATCCTCCAAACAGACTGTGATAGCCAGATCTACAATGGAATCAGAATTCATTGCTTTAGACAAGTGTGCTGAAGAAGCAGAATGGCTTCGAAATTTTCTAGAGGATATTCCAAGTTGGCCTAAGCCAGTGCCAGCAATTTGCATTCATTGCGATAGTCAATCTGCAATTGGAAGGGCACATAACAATATGTATAATGGTAAGTCTAGACATATTCGTCGTAGACACAATACCGTTAGACAATTACTCTCTACTGGAGTTATTTCGATTGACTATGTAAAGTCAAAGAATAACATTGCGGATCCGCTAACCAAAGGGTTAAATAGAGAGTTAGTTGTGAAATCATCGAGGGGAATGGACTGAAGCCCATAGATAAATGTTTATTACGAAGGAAAACCCACCTTGTTGACTGGAGATCCCAAGATCTAGGTTCAATGGGACAACTACTCGTAAAAGACATAATTGGATCACTGTGGGGGGTTACCCTCTAGTCCAATTCCTATGATGAAATGAAACAGTGATGCTCGTATGGATAGAGGTTAAGCAAAAGCTTTTAATGATTCTTATGCGTCGGGAATCCGAGCAGAGTATTACGAGATACTCTTAAATAAGAAATCACCTATGTGAGAGAGAAGTGGGGCCGCTTCAAAGGGAATTGTACGGGGCACAATTTTTAGAAACTCTTGCAGAACCAGGTAGATGTTCATGGCCAAAATGAACATAATAATGAGAACTCAAATGTGTAGGTAAAATATCTGTGTGTATGTTTTCTCCAATTACATGAACGGCAGTACAGTTCAATGACATCGCGTCAACTGTCAGCCAGTAATGAGATATATTTTCACAAGGGAAGGTTCAAAGCTGAGGCCTACCTATCCTATGCAGGTGTTGAACCGTTGAACTCTTCTAGGTCAAAATAAAATGTATTATAAAATATTTTTATTTGACGATTTTTCGCCAATTTCATTCATGTGGGGGATTGTTGGAAAAATGCTTATGAGTAAGCATTTTGAGGCTCAATTTTAAGCATGATCCACTTCGTGTTAGTGGTTCTTATTGAATGATTCGGATACTCCTCCGTGAGTACTTCGAAATGGTATATTCACATGCTTAAAATGGTGCTTGGGTGAATGAGAAATTGTTGCTCAAAGTTCAATTTTCTCTACAATTTTTCCAAGCCTTTTGTAATTCCATAACAACTAATTTAATTAGTTTGGTGGTTACAATTCCATAAGTGCTAATTTAATTAGCTTGGTGGTTACATAGTTTAATTTCCATTAGTGCTAATTTAATTAGCTTAGTGGTTACAACAATGTGTAACATCTCCCATTTATGAGATTTAATTGACAATTTATTTCCATTAATTGAGATGTGTTTTATTTTCCTATATAAACAACATCATTTCTTGTTTTCAGAACAGAGAATAAAAAAATAGATTTCTTGTTTTGTTTTACAAGGAGAGTTCAAACACTTTGTTGTTCGTTTGGTGCGAGTTTGGTGGTGCCCTTGCTCGTGCGTTTTCCCGTTGTATCCTGGGAAACAATCGTCTCATGTTCTACTGCACCTACGGTAGGGGACGAATTTGTTTTAAGGATATTGTTGTTTTTCAACAAGCCTCGGGAAGGTGAAGCCTCTACCTCTGCCATCAGCTTCAGCCTCTGCCTCTGCCTTCAGCCTCTGCCTCTGACTGCCAGCCTCTGTCTCTGCCTTCAGCCTCTGCCTCTGACTGCCAGCCTCTGCCTCTGCCTTCAGCTTCAGCCTCTGCCTCTGACTGCCAGCCTCTGCCTCTGCCTCTGCTGTTCAGCCTCTGCCTCTGCCATCAGCATCTGCCTCTGCCTCTGCTGTTCAGCCTCTGCCTCTGCCTCTGCTGTTCAGCCTCTGCATCTGCTCATCGGCCCCTGCTTCCGCCGTTAGGGTCTGATCGAAGTTTATTGTAATCCCTGTCATATTTGGATTTCCCAATTACCGTGTAATAATTGTAATAGTTTTACTTACATTCTCATCTCCTCTAAAGCTTATCCTCGAAAGTATGATCCTGAACTTATAGCACAAATACTGGAGAATGTGGGCTTGTTTGAGTAATAGCAATGAGATTCCCCAATATCATGCTAAGAATAGCTAGGATTTCCAGAAGAATATGCCATTCGATGCAGCAGATTAGATCCGAGTGAGGGATGGTGGCCCCCAGGTTGGCGGCCTATATGTTGTCTACTTTTGCTTTAGCTATATTGGCGAAGGGCTTTAGAGGGAAAAGGGGGGATTGAACTAAAAAGATTTTCGGAGATATCCATTTTCCCGGAGAGATAGATAAGATATCCCGACACAGTGGCGGTATAGCCAGTCAAGGTTTATATTTTAAAAGACTTGGTGAATAAACACACACACATCGGAAAATATGTCAAACTCGATCAGAAGAGCACGACAGAGCTGAAAATTGAAAATAGAATCATATACATATACAGCTCAAATCTAATAGCTTATACAAAAATTGATATATATATATAACAGAAATTGAAATATTTTAACATATCAGAATTTGGGAATCAAAGACGTGGCTTAAGAACCAAAAACACATCAAGAAAATAAAACGCTAACAGGACATGAAAATACGTCATCAAGACACGAAAAGACGTAAACTATAAATCTTTAACAAAAAACTGACATAAAAAAGAGAATTAAAGAATGTCAGGAACTGAAAATGACATCATACCTGAAAAATGTCAAATTTTCTGAGCATACGTAAACAGAATCACTTATCAGTAATCGAAAACATATATTGTAACTAAAATCATTTCTGAAAACAGAACTGAAAACTATAACATATCATCAAAAATCATACAGGCATCCATTTTCAGGTCGCGTGCAAGGACTGGGCAATATTCAAACATGATCATGTCGACAAATGGTAGTGGGCTGTCATTTTCCGATGGTCAAAACCCCAGATCAGATCATACGTTACGAAGGGTCAAAAATAATAAAACTATCATCGGACATTGTGACAGAAACATATTTTCAAGCATTTCGACGGAAACATAATTTACAATTTTTAAAACTCAAAAATAGATTTCAAGCACCGAGACGGAAAATAATCACAACATATCCAAAACAGAGTTATCTGAAATCCCTTTTATTGAAATCCTTTTCAAACATAAACATATGTATCAAAAACGACGTAAAAAAATATCAGAATAGAAATATCAACTTACAAAATTGATAAATAATAAAAACCGAAAAAAGAACACTAACGTCAACTGAGATCACATAAACATAGAACTTCTTATAAACTGAAGACACAGAAGACGTAAATCAGGAACACGTGACTTAGAATTATAAACCGATAACATATATATAAACCATAAAACGATAACATATATGGAGGACGTAAGCGTAAACATAAACTAATAGCATATTTGACTAATATATACGGATCATGTACAAAATACAAAAATTGACAACGAAATCTGAAATAAGAACTGAAAATTTAAACAGATACACCTGACAGAATACATAAATTACATTACATATATGTATATAGAAAATATCATATAACATAAAAGGATAACAAAAGGAAAGGAAGAGTGTCCACTCACAGAACCGATGATCAGACACTAGCGAGCCTGAAATCGACAGAAATGACTCATGTTCGGAATCCATCACGCTTCCAAAACATCGAAACTATGAATCATGAGTCCAAGTATAATTATCATACTCGAACTAACAAAGCTAATATGCTCGTGATGCATGATATGCTCATGACACACTGAAAGGTCATTTCAACGCGACCGATATAGTCACTTGAAACAGCCAAAACATGCTAATTAAGCTCAGCCACCTCAAACCTGTGGCTATGACCATCTCAAATACTTGGTGGCCAAAACAGCCAAAACCAAGCATGCATCATGACATGCTTAAGGAGGACATCTCAAATAATTATTGTTTTTCATTAATTATTTCATTTGTCTGAGTTAATTATTAATCATTAAAACTTACTAATCTTCTCATATAGGATGTTACATGAATATAACTCGCAATTAAATCATTTATTCATAGATTGAGTGACGAACACTTCCTAGAGTAGTTATTAAAAAATGAGGGTTCGAATTTCTTCATATATTGTGAGAGTGAATGTGTGTGTGTATATTGTTGATTTTCTTGGTTGTGCTTCTCGTTCACTTATTTCTAAGGTACATATTACTATTTATTTTTAAAAAGTATTTATGTTTGATATTAATTTTCCAATGAGCATCTTTAAGTACATCTTTTATTATTATAGTTTTTATAAATATTTATTAAAAAAAAATTGTTTGGTTGCTGTCAATGTGAGCTTTTGTAAAAAATATATATATTCATGTTGTTTTAAAAATTATTACAAAAAATTATAAATTGATTTATGTCCGAATCAGCTTAGACACACATTATCTAATCCTCAAGACTTGTATCACATATCCTCAGAAATTTTCCAGTACAGATCAGGATAAGTCACTGACTTATTACACACATATATATATATATATATATATATATATATATATATATATATATTATATTTTCGAATCTTGAACTTCTCAAGTCAAAAAACAATCTCTTGAGTTTTTTTATTGACAAATTTGTAAACGTTGAATTCGAAACTGATTAGCCAAGTATAATGATCGAAAATTTAGCTAATCAATAACATTCACCAGCTGGCTTACCAAAAATAAATTAAACGAGTCAATTAATTGAACATAATTTCGACATTACTAGCATGACTTAACCAATATTTGCCGAACACTTATGGTGAGAATGCTTTGAAATTCATATCTTGCTGTTTATTATGTCGACATACTATCAACACAATTGCTGTCTTAATCCATAAGGTTACCAAAGTTTCAAAAAAATAGACTCTAATTTTAAGCCAATTTTATTTATGTAATCAATAAATTTACTCTAATAATTACCATAATTTAACAAATAAAAAAACAACCCAAATCTATTAATTAGGTATTATCAATGGAATTATGACCTCATACTTTCTTCATAACTAGCTTTTTAATCATAATCAAACACTAATTAAACCTTATCTATTTAGCCTTTTATTTAATAAGAAAGTGATGTGTACTCCCTGTTATTTCTTAAGCACATAAAAATTTTTATGCTTAAAATAGTTAATTTAAAATTTAAATAATTGTTTAATTCAATAAATGATTATTTTATGCATAAAAATATAAAATTTCCGTGTTCAGGAAATACAATTATCTTGTGTTTGTTCAATTATTTATTTTCTGATTCTCTCTCAATACAAATAATGGGGCCACAATGATTTCATTAAAGTCTTGAAATAATCACCTCATATTCTTACAATTCTTCTATATAAAAATCAATTTTCGCTACTTTTTTTTTATGTACTAAGAACAATCTTGTCTCACAGGAAAAAAAAAACAATCCTGAAACTGTTTTAACTTTTTGATAATTTTCAAATTCTCTACCATGATCACTTCTGGTCATGTTCTTTTCAGTTTCCTTTATATTCTCATAGTACTTCCTGACGTAGTACTAGGAGAATGCACGTGCGATCCTGAAGAAGGTGATCGAGACAAAAATCACAAGCCCGGAAATACAAACTCGCTGCGATTGCCTCGATACTCGTAGCTGGGGCTATCGGCGTCTGTCTCCCAATTCTCGGAAAAAGTATATCTGCATTAAACCCTAAAAAAAACATCTTTTTCATAATCAAGGCCTTTGCTGCCGGAGTTATTTTATCAACCGGATTCATCCACGTGCTTCCGGACGCCTTCGAGAGCTTAACGTCACCGTGCCTTGATGAAAATCCATGGGGAGATTTTCCATTCACAGGATTTGTTGCCATGGTTGCTGCCATTGGAACTTTGATGGTTGATGCTTTTGCGACTTCTTATTATCGCAAGTCTCACTTTGATGAAGCTGAGAATAATGAAGATGAAGAGAAAGTTGGGGAGCATGCAAGTCATGCTACTCATGGCCATGGTCACAGCTCCGTTGAAAGTTCCGGTGAATCCGAGCTTTTACGACACCGTGTCATATCTCAGGTTAATTTGATTATCAGTTTAAATTTTGAAAATAATCTCTCTGAAAAAAAAATAAATAGGCTATTTATAGTATGAGATTATGTAGGGATGGCTCTGAATTTTTAGGACTCTATATGAGTTTTTTAAATTTATGGCTCTTTACCGATAAAAAAGAAAAAAAAAATTATTGGTTTTCTTATTATTATGGGTATTAATTGGTTCCCGACACCCTTGAGATTATGCATAACGGGTGATATTTATGATATAAATTAATTTTTTTAATTTTTTTAATTTTGGGTTTATTTGTTTGATTAGGTTTTGGAATTGGGAATTGTGGTGCACTCAGTTATAATTGGAATCTCATTGGGTGCTTCTGAAAGTCCAAAAACAATTAAACCTTGGTAGCTGCCTTGACTTTTCATCAATTCTTTGAAGGAATGGGTCTTGGTGGTTGCATTACACACAGGTAATATTTTCAATTTTTATTTCTATTTATAAGTTTAAGCCATTTGACTGTTTTCATTTTTAATTTTTCTTTTAATTCATATTAATAATATGTATTTCGGATATATATATATATATTCAAAAAAATTTCAAGAGCACATGATTTGCAATTTCATTTTGTAAGCTTCATTCAGTCACTTTCGCTGCTGACTATTTAAAGAGCATATATGTCTTCTTCCAATTTCAATGAAATTTAAATTAATTTACTGAACGTGTATATTGTATCATCTACTTGATCACGGATTCAAATCTTAAAAATTTTATTCATAGCGAGAATCTTATTCACTCAGTATATTTTGTGTGTGTCCTGAATCAACATACTAGCTATTATTTTGATATATTTATGTTGATTTGTAGGCAAAATTCAAGTATCGAGCAGTTGCAATAATGGCCTTGTTCTTCTCTCTAACAACCCCAGTTGGGATAGTAATAGGAATTGGAATATCAAATGTTTATGACGAAAATAGCCCTACTGCTCTTATTGTTGAAGGAATATTCAATGCAGCATCAGCTGGAATCTTAATATACATGTCCTTGGTGGATCTTCTTGCTGCAGATTTTATGAATCCGAGGATGCAAAGCAATATGAAACTTCAATTGGTGCTAATGTTTCTCTCTTTTAGGTGCTGGCTGCATGTCTTTGTTAGCCAAATGGGCTTAAAAAATTAAAGATATAGTGTCATTTTGTTTACAATTTTGTTGGTTTTAGATTGTTGAATGGAATTTGCTAGTCTTTTTTTTTTTTTTTTAAAAAAAAATATATAGAAAGCTTTTATTTTATCATCTCATTACTTACTGGCTACCAAAAGTTGATTTATGTAAAAGCATTATTGAAACTTTGAAAATGCTAATTGTGTTTTGTAGTTAAGAAATTTGACTAATTGCTCTTCTTTGACTCTTTCACATGGGATTCATATTTAATGTATAGAGATGGCAAAAAAATAAATAAAGTCAGATAGCATCCTGGATATAAAATTCCTATCCAAAATTTGGGATAGACCAGATTTTACAAATTTCATTTAAATACAGAAGAGATAATTTGGAGGGGGTTTCCAACCATTTCAAAAAAACAAAATATTGAAACTTTGAAAATGCTATTTTGTGTTTTGTAGTTGAGAAATTTGACTAAGTTATCTTTTTTGACACTTTTACATGTGATGCATAAATAATGAACAGAGATGGCAAAAATAAAATAAAATAAAATAAAAACTTTAACTTTGGCCATATCTTCAATTGGTAACACCACTCACTAGGCTATTAACGTGTATGAAATGGTAATAGAGGCCCCCAAACATTTGTCCAAAAAGAGGATTTGTTTTAAAATAATTTTTTATTTTTTTTCAAAACCTTATTTGAGTGTTTTATTTGGGCTATTTTAATTTATTTGAGTATAAGGTACTTAATTCTGATTTGTGTTGAACAAATTAGTGGATTTGTTTCCATACATAGTGACTCGCACTTGGGATCCTTATTTATTTATTTATTTATTTTATTTTTGTGATTTTCGATCATTAGAAAGAAGTTTAATTGGTTTAGGATTTGTCTTTATAAGCTTTTCTTATTTGTCTTACCAATTAATTGAGAAGATATCTATCTTATAGGATAAAGTATTCTAATTCTATTACTATATATAATTCTATTAAGAAAAGATTTTGACATAAGACGGGTCAAGATTTTTCAATCTCGATCTCTCCCTTTTATATAATGTAATAACCTGTGAAATTTACCGGTTTAAGCTTGGTATTACCGGTTTGATTCGGAGGTGATGAATTTTTTCCTAGATTTAAGTAAAATTAGTTGACAAATCTAACGATTAATTTTGTGAACCACTTTGTGAGGAAATAATGAGTGTGTAGGTTTAATTGAAATTATATTAGGGGTTGTACAAGAATAAAAATAATATTTTCCTATTCACTAGATTTTTTTATTTTTTATTTCCTCTCTTTTTTTTCTAGAAAATGCTTAACTAGTAATGTTCTCTCTCTATATAGAAAATTGATTACATGAGCTAATTTTTTCTTCACTCTGAAACCTTCTGTCTTTCTGAACCGTTAGAATCGTCTGATTCCAACTAATTCCACGATTCCAACCGGAATCGTATGATTACGGTTGGAACCATTAATTTATCCCACGGCTAGTAGCCGTTGGGCCTTGCTCTCTACTCTGCCTTAATTTTATTTTATTTTTAAAAAAATTTAATTATTAAATTACCCTTAATAACATTAATAAAACAGTTAGTTTTAGGGACAATTAGGTATCACAAAAATAATCCAAAAATATATAAATAGAGGTCATATACTTCAATTTTTTCAACACAAAAAATCTCATATTAATTCAATTCTCTCAATTTCTTTAATTCTCTCATCTTCAATTTCTCATATTAATTTAATTTTACCATTCTTCAATATTAACAAAAAATGACAAGCTCATCTGAAAACACCATGTCCAATGTGCCAACCCAAGAGAGCAGCCAAAATATCGGTACACGGAGAAGAGAAGTTAAGTATCGATCTTCCGATATTTTCAAAATTCATTTTCATTTAGTTAAGACTAAAAATGAAGGTTCAAGAGCAATATGCAACTATTGTAGTGTGTCTTACAAATTTACCGGCGGCTATGACAATATGAACAATATGCATGCCTTACATGTATATTTCTATCCTATAGAAAAAAAATTCAACGAATAAATCACACGCTATTATCCCCACGATGAATCCAAATTTCCTCCGTCGAGTTCTTAAGGATTTACCAAGACTATTCTATTGTTGGTCAGACAAATAAAATAACCATTCAAGCACATAGAATAATAAATAATAAACAACAAACTCAAAGGAATAAAAATATGCAATTAAAATAATTAAACATGTTAGGGATCCATTACAATCCTAGATTTAATGAATTAGCTACTCATAATATTCAACAAAAATAAGCTAATCACTAATACAAGCCAAGAACTCATAAAATATAATGGTAGCGAGAAAAGAGAAGAAACAATCTCTCCTTTGCAATCTTCATCTTCAAACTCCACTGCCCGTTGAAGCACTCATTCTTGCCTTGCTCTAAGCATTCTTCTACGCTGTTCTGTTGAAGTTTCCGGTAAATCGGAACTTTTACGACACCGTATCATATCTCAGGTTAATTTAAACACGGTTATGGTCCTAAATTTTTAGGATTTATAAGAGTTTCAAAAGTCTTCTATATGAAACTTCAAATTGGGGCTAATGTTTCTCTCCTTTTAGGTGCTGGTTGCATGTATTTGTTAGCTAAATGGGCTTAAAAATTAAAATCACTGTGTCATTTTGTTGGCTTTAGATTGTTGGTGGGACATATGCCTTTTGTTTTAGGAAACGGTAAATTATAACACAGCATCAAACTAGACCCAGCCAAAATTTCAGTTCCATATTTACCATTTCTGAAAACACAAGGCATATTCCATTCAACAAAATGACACAATGATTTTAATTTTTAAGCCCATTTGGCTAACAAAGACATGCAACCAACACCTAAATGGAGTGAAACATTAGCCCCCAATTTGAACTTTTATATTGCTTTACATAAAATCTGCAGCAAGAAGATCCACTAAGGACATGTCTATTAAGATTCCAGCTGATGTTGCATTGAATGTTCTTTATATCTAATTTTCAAGTTGGAAATATCCTTCTATATAAGCGTAAATTCGTCCCGAAATATATTATCAAGCCTCATAACATATTTTGGAGCCTCCAAGAGTACAGCAGAATGCTTAGAGCAAGGCAAGAATGAGTGCTTCAACGGACAGTGGAGTTTGAAGACGAAGACGGCAAACGAGAGATTTGAAGACGACAAACGAGAGATTTTTTTCTTCTCTTTTCTCGCTACCTTTATATTTTATGAGTTCTTGGCTTGTATTAGTGATTAGCTTATTTTATTTGAATATTATGAGTAACTAATTCATTAAATCTAGGATTGTAATGGATCCCTAATATGTTTAATTAATTTAATTGCATATTTTTATTCCTTTGAGTTTGTTGTTTATTGTTTATTATTCTATGCGCATGAATGCTTATTTTATTTGTGTTGGTAAATCCTTAAAAAATCGACGGAGGAAATTTGGATTCGCTGCGGGGATAATAGCATGTGATTTATTCATTGAATTTTTTTTCTAGAAGATAGAAATATACATGTAGGGCACAGTGGCGTATCCAGAAATTTCAGTCAATGTGGGTGAAATTTTTTCCTGACTAAAATAATATATAATGAATTCATACATATTTTTTGAAATTACAAGATGATCCTTATACTTTTAAAAATTATGAAATAGCCTCTAGTTTTTAAACTTATAAATTAACCCAAATTTTTCAGAATTATATTTTTATCCATAATTTCTAAAAATACCAATTTACCCTAAAAATTTAAGTAAAAAATTATTTTTAAAATTATGTATTTTAAGTTTATGTAGTATATTATATACTAAATTTCCGCTAATTTATTGTAGATTTAACCATTTTTTTAATTAAATTATTAAAAGCCTAGTGCTAAAACGCAATATTTGTGCTTTGAACAACTAAATATATACAAAATAATTATATTTATATTAATATGTGAATATTTTACACATAACAACTATACACGATGTAGTTTAGTAAAAGAATCACTACAAATATATCAATAATTTAGAAGATTAATAAACAAACCTAAGTATAAATATAGTTATTTTTATTTTTATTTTTATTTAAATGTAATGGAATCCATATTCTTTTACAAATGGAAAAACACATAAATGAGTGGATTTAAAATGAAAAATAGTCAATTATTTATACACATACAAATTAAATATAATTATTTTAGATATGTTTAAGAAATAAGATTGATGCACAAATGTATTGGGATTTTTTTAACTAATTTGGGCTTGAGCCTACATATTATATTAAAAAATACAACTCAAAAAATTAATAAATAATGTATTTATGGGTGTTATTTAATTATTTATATTTTCTAATATATATATATATAAAATTAAAAAAATTAGTGGTGCCCAGTGGGGGCAACTGCCCCCACTGGGCACCAAGTGGCTCCGCCACTGGTAGGGCATGCATAACCACTATTGGAACTTGACCTTAAGAAATTCAGTTTAATTTTATTAACATTGATATATAGTTAATTGACTTATTATGTATATATTCACATGACCATCGAAATATGCTTATAAATAATTTAGTGTTCTATATTAATAATTAATAACAACAACCCAATTGAATGGAGAGTGTCTGAGCTTATTGTTTGCATACTTAAGTGAAATTATAAACGTAGGTTTTTCTATCTATAAGGTTTCTCAACGTGTGTTATTTGATTTGTATCTACTCTTTACTTAAATCATTAAATCAACTATTTTTCTTAATGAAGTTAAGTAGTTACCCCCAAACTTAATTTAAATAAAACTAAAATAAATTAACTTAAGCCACTTTTGCAGGGATCGTGATTGCATTTAGCTCGTGATTGCTTTATCACATCTTGTTCATATCGATTAGGTTGTTTGATATACATGACCATAAATTTAATTATTATTTCAAAAATGTGCTAAATAAATGGGATTAATGAAACTATAAGTTTAAAATGATTATTTTCTCTTTATTAAATATATATTTTTTTAGTGTTCATCATTATGATCATCAAATTCATTATTAGGATCATCAAATTTGTTGTTAAGATCATCAAAAATATTATTAGAATCATAAAAAAATCATCAAGTTCGTTGCTGTAAAATATTACTAATCATCTTGTACACATAAATTCAAAATATAACATGCACATCGAACATGGAAAAATTTACCTCCCAAATTTTGTTGGCAAATAGTTTTAAGTTCATTAATTGATGCAGTATTAGCTGATGCATTATCAAATCCAATAGTTAAATTTTTTTCACTAATCCATATTACTGTAAAATATTACTAATCATAACATAAATATTATGTACAGAGTGTGCATCATCAAAAGCCGAAATGTAATAATTCTTTTTTGAATAAACCATGAATCATAAATACAATGGCCTGTCACACCCACGTATGAATGTGACTGCCAATGGCCAGTGTGTATGTCACAACAAATTGAAACACTACTTTAAGTTTAAAAAATAGTTCATTTATATTATTTTGACATTTTGCATACAATTCCATCAATTTTCTTTTTATATGTCATCCTAATAAGTTTACATGCAGCATGATTCAAATTTTCATGTATTAAATCATTAAAAGACGTTTTTCACCAAAAGTAAAAGCTAAATGTTCAATGACAATAAATTTAGTTAGATTATCTTTCCATTGAGATTCATTATATTTAAATTATTTAATAGAAGAAGAAGAAGAAGAAGAAGAAGAAGAAGAACATGAACCGGAAATAGAAAACCTTGTCATTTGTGTTTGTATTATATCAATCTCAAACTCAGCTTTATGAATACTCATCATATGACCCGTCATAGTTCCATATCCACCAGTGTGTTTGTAATTTTTTCCACTATAATTGTAGATATCATTCTTCTCACTAGTGACATCATTCACGACCAGAGCGAAATGTCTTGTCAACATTTCAGAACCTCGATTTCTCACTTGAATACGTGAATTCATTTCGCCGGTGGTATATTGAGTGGTATCATCAGCCTCATAAATGTTAGTGTTGTGTGATGAACTTGCCATTATAATGAAGAGATTGAGATAATAAGATAATAAATTGATTGAATATATGAGATTTGAGAAATTGAGAGAGTAAGAAGAGTAAATGATTTTTTTGGTTTTGAAAAATGATTTAAAGAGTTATTTATAATGTTTTTTTTATGATACCTAAAATGCCCCCAAATATAGTTATTGGGAGGGGCAAAATAGACATTTTAAAATTTATTATTATTAAGAAAATAGCTGTTAACGGTTCAACCCGTTAACTATAACGGCTAACGGTTGAACCGTTACGCCGTAACCGTTACCAGAACCGTAACGATTACGGTTTGAACCGGTCCAACCCTCGGTTTGGGTGGTTGAAATTTTGGTCCAACCTTAACCGAATCGGACCCATCCGATTTGGTTGCAGTTTACGGTCTAGTTGGTCAACGGTTTGGTTACGGTTTAAAACCGCAACCGTGTGCATGTCTAGTCACGCATAATGTCCTCTTTCTTTCTTTCTTTCTTTGTTTGTTTTGTTTTTGTTTTTGTTTTTGTTTTTTTTTTGCTTTTTTTTTTCCAGATTTCCGATAATTAGGAAGAAATTTAATTATTTTAATTAGGATTTGTCTTTATAAGCTTTTCCTTGTTTTTAACAAATTAATTGAGAATTTTCCACCTTAAACAATCAATTTTTCTATTTTTATTTAGAAAAATATTTTCTTTATGCCCCGAAATAGAGTTGTTTGTTTTCACAATTGATGTAATTAATTTCTCTAGTTTTATGACCATAAATAATTAAATATGTAGTGAACGGGTTGATTTATATTATTGTTTTTTTTTCTAAGGTTAATGAAATATTTCAAATCGAACGCAACATATATAAGATATCTTAAAACTAAAGTATAATTAAGATAAAATTTAACAAAATAAAATAATATGTGCACTATGTGTTCTCCATAATCGGCAGAATCACATATTCCCACTTAAAAACCTAATCAAACATATGAGGAATTACTAGACCGGTCTAATCTTATCATCTCAAAATAGTGTCCATGAATACATATTCTTAACTTGAAGTGAAACAATATAAGACACAAATTAAACAAATTTTTTTTTACATCAACCTATATACAATCTATTACAACAAAATAATAAATTTATTAGATGTAAAGAATCAAAGAGCTCCCACATATTGTTCACTTATAGTGTTAGATATACCCATTTGATTAAACAAATCTTTTATAAACTGATGAAAATAACTATTAACTTTACAAAGACATGAAAATAAAATATCCAACACATGATTGGAATACTTCCATCGATCATAGACTTATGAAGCAAAAGTTAAGAACATAAAAAGAAAATAAAGAACAAAGAAAAACAATTAGCCAATTGAACATAATTTCAACATTACTAACATTAAATTTTTAGCATGACATAAACAATTTAATTTCAACATTATTAACATGAATTAACCAATAAAAGAAATTCTCTCTGTTTTTTTTTTTTTTTTGGTAGGCACCTAGAAAATTCTGAAGGTGCTTTGGATTTTTGATAATTTTTCAATTCCCTACAATGAACACTTCTCGTCCCCTTTTTTTCTGTTTCCTTTCCATTCTCTTACTACTTCAGACCTAGTACTAATAGAATGCACGTGCGATCCTGATGAAGGTGATCGAGATAAATCAAAAGCCCGAAAATACAAACTCGCTGCGATCGTCTCGATACTCGTAGCCGGGGCCATTGGTGTTTGTCTCCCTATTCTTGGAAAAATTATACCCGCATTAAGCCCCCAAAAAAACCTCTTGTTCATAATCAAGGCCTTTACCGCCGGAGTTATTTTATCAACCGGATTCATCCACGTGCTTCCGGATGCCTTCGAGAGCTTAACGTCACCGTGCCTTGATGAAAATCCATGGGGAAATTTTCCCTTCACGAGATTTGTTGCCATGGTGGCTGCAATTTGGACTTTGATGGTTGATGCTTTTGCAACTTCTTATTTTGGCAAGTCTCACTTTAATAAAGCTGACATTAATTAAGATGAAGAGAAAGCATGCAAGTCACGTTCGTGTTCATTCTCATGGTCACTCTCGCGGTTCTGTTGAAGTTTCCGGTGAATCGGAACTTTTATGACACCGTGTCATATCTCAGGTTAATTTAAACACAGTTTAAATTCTGAAAATTGAGACGGTCCTGAATTTTTAGGATTTATAAGAGTTTCAAAAATCTTCTACATGAAACTTCAAATTGGGGCTAATGTTTCTCTCCTTTTATGTGCTGGTTGCATGTCTTTGTTAGCCAAATGGCCTTAAAAATTAAAATCATTGTGTCATTTTGTTCGCTTTAGATTGTTGAATGGAATATGCCTTTAGTTTTCAGAAATGTTAAATATGGAACTGCAATTTTGGCTGGGTCTGGTTTGATGCAGTGTTATAATTTACCATTTCCTAAAACAAAAGGCATATGTCCCACCAACAATCTAAAGCCAACAAAATGACACAATGATTTTAATTTTTAAGCCCATTTGGCTAACAAAGACATGCAACCAACACCTAAATGGAGTGAAACATTAGCCCCAATTTGAACTTTTATATTGCTTTACATCTTTGGATTCATAAAATCTGCAGCAAGAAGATCCACTAAGGACATGTCTATTAAGATTCCAGCTGATGTTGCATTGAATGTTCTTTATATCTAATTTTTAAGTTGGAAATATCCTATGGACCTTCTATATAAGCGTAAATTTGTCCCGAAATATATTATCAAGCCTCATAACATATTTTGGAGCCTCCAAGAGTATAGCAGAATGCTTAGAGCAAGGCAAGAATGAGTGCTTCAACGGACAGTGGAGTTTGAAGACGAAGGCGGCAAAAGAGAGATTATTTCTTCTCTTTTCTCGCTACCTTTATATTTTCTGAGTTCTTGGCTTGTATTAGTGATTAGCTTATTTTTGTTGAATATTATTAGTAGCTAATTCATTAAATCTATGATTGTAATGGATCCCGAACATGTTTAATTAATTTAATTACATATTTTTATTCCATTGAGTTTGTTGTTTATTATTTATTATTCTATGTGCTTGAATGCTTATTTTATTTGTGTTGGTAAATCCTTAAGAACTCGACAGAGGAAATTTGGATTCGCCGTGGGGATAATAGCATGTGATTTATTCGTTGAAATTTTTTTCTAGAAGACAGAAATATACATGTAGGGCACAGTGGCGTATCCCGAAATTTCAGTCAGTGGGGTGAAATTTTTTCCTTACCAAAATAATATATAATGAATTCATACATATTTTTTGAAATTACAATATGATCCCTATACTTTTAAAAATTATGAAATATCCCCTAATTTTTAAACTTATAAATTAACCCAAAATTTTCAGAATTATATTTTTATCCATAATTTCTAAAAATACCAATTTACCCTAAAACTTTAAGTAAAAATTTATTTTAAAATTATGTATTTTAAGTTTATGTAATATATTATATACTAAATTTTCGCTAATTTATTGTAGATTTAACCGCTTTTTTAATTAAATTATTAAAAGCCTAGTGCTAAAACGCAATATTGTGCTTTGAACAACTAAATATATACAAAATAATTTTATTTATATTAATATGTGAATATTTTACACATAACAACTATACACGATGCAGTTTAGTAAAAGAATCACTACAAATATATCAATAAATTAGAATATCAATAACCAAACCTAAGTGTAAATATAGTTATTTTTATTTTTATTTTTATTTAAATGTAATGGAATCCATATTCTTTTGCAAATTGAAAAACACATAAATGAGTGGATTTAAAATGAAAAATAGTCAATTATCTATACACATACAAATTAAATATAAGTATTTTAGATATGTTTAAGAAATAAGATTGATGCATAAATGTATTGGAATTTTTTTAACTAATTTGGGCTTGGGCCTACATATTATATTAAAAAATACAACTCAAAAAATTAATAAATAATGTATTATTGGTGTTATTTATTTATTTATATTTTCTAATATATATATATATATATATATATATATAATTTTTTAAAAAAATTAGTGGAGCCCAGTGGGGGCAACTGCCCCCACTGTGCACCAAGTGGCTCCGCCACTGGTAGGGCATGCATAGCCACTATTGGAACTTGACCTTAAGAAATTCAATTTAATTTTATTAACATTGATATATAGTTAATTGACTTATTATGTATATATTCACCTGACCATCGAAAGATGCTTGTAAATAATTTAATGTTCTATATTAATAATTAATAACAACAACCCAATTGAATGGAGAGTGTCTGAGCTTATTGTTTGCATACTTAAGTGAAATTATAAACGTAGGTTCTTCTATCTATAAGGTTTCCCAACGTGTGTTATTTGATTTGTATTTACTCTTTACCTTAATCATTAAATCAACTATTTTTCTTAATAATTTAGTTTAAGTTAAGTAGTTACCCCCAAACTTAATATTTTACCTCTCCTCGAGCAAAATAAAAGAAATAAAATAAAACTAAAATAAATTAACTTATGCCACTTTTGCAGGGATCGTGATTGCATTTAGCTCGTGATTGTTTTATCACATCTTGTTCATATCGATAAGGTTGTTTGATATACATGACCATAAATTTAATTATTATTTCACAAATGTGCTAAATAAATGGGATTAATGAAACTATAAGTGTTAAATGATTATTTTCTCTTTATTAAATGTATATTTTTTTAGTGTTCATCATTAGGATCATCAAATTCATTATTATGATCATCAAATTTATTGTTAAGATCATCAAAAATATTGTTAGGATCATAAAAAAATCATCAAATTCGTTGCTGTAAAATATTACTAATCATCTTGTACACATAAATTCAAAATATAACATGCACATCGAACATTTTGCATATAATTTTGACCTTTTGCATACAATTCCATCAATTTTCTTTTTATATGTCATCCTAATAAGTTTACATGCAGCATGATTCAAATTTTCTTGTATTAAATCATTAAAAGATGTTTTTCACCAAAAGTAAAAGCTAAATGTTCCATGACAATAAATTTAGTTAGATTATCTTTCCATTGAGATTCATTATATTTAAATTTTTTAATAGAATAATAAGAACATGAACCGGAAATAGATTACCTTGTCATTTGTGTTTGTATTATATCAATCCCAAACTCAGCTTTATGAGTACTCATCATATGACCCGTCATAGTTCCATATCCACCAGTGTGTTTGTAATTTTTTCCACTATAATTATAGATATCATTCTTCTCACTAGTGACATCATTCACGAACAGAGTGAAATATCTTGTCAATATTTCAGAACCTCGATTTCTCACTTGAATACGTGAATTCGTTTCGCCGGTGGTATGTTGAGTGGTATCCTCAGCCTCATAAATGTTAGTGTTGTGTGATGAGCTTGCCATTATAATGAAGAGATTGAGATAACAAGAGAATAAATTGATTGAATATATGAGATTTGAGAAATTGAAAGAGTAAGAAGAGTAACTGATTTTGTGGTTTTGAAAAATGATTTAAAGAGTTATTTATAGTGTAGGAAGCTGACAATCAACAGTTTTAGGTTTTATTCTAACCTTCTTAGGTTTATAAACCATTACTTTGGCAAGACACCCCCACACTATTAGGTATTTGTAGGAGGGTTCGTGACCTTTCCACAACTCATATGGTGTCTTGTCCAATCTTCTATTGGGAAGCTTGTTTAGAACGTAGTTCGTGGAAAACAAGGCTTTCCCCCACAAGTTCTGGGGTAAACCAGAACTTGTCAACATGGTGTTCATCATTTCCTTCAACGTTCGGTTTTTGCGCTCAATAATTCCGTTTTGTTGAGGCGAATAAGGAGCAGTGGTCTCGTGAATAATTCCATGATTGGAACAATATTCACCAAATGGTGACACATATTCACCACCTCTGTCACTAATGATTCTCTTAATTTTCTTGCCAAGTTGATTTTCAACTTTGTTCTTATAGTGTATATGTTAGGGTTGGTGCTCGGTGTGCCAATCCGGATCGTATTTATATTTAATTCATAAATACGAGTAATTGTATTTTCCATAATATTACTAATTTAACTGTAGCACTCTTGTCTTTTATACACTTATTCGATCTAATTGCGATTAGATATCTGATTACGATTTGATCGAAACTGAATATGGTTCAATGATATGTGTATATTAGACAAAGACCCTAGGATTTACAGTATAGTGTGCAGTTACAACGTAGTTTGTAATTGATATTGGGAAGCGCACTATTAGTTGTATATTCTTAAATAAAGTTCCTGGTCAAGATTTGCTAACACTGGTCGGTTAGTAAAATCCACTGAGACCAGTACATGTTGTATATCGTGACTTGGTTCGATGGTTTATCCCATTGAACCGTGAGTCTCGGGATACTCGTATAGACATGTAGGTATTTTTATATAAGACACTGAACGACTCACTGAAGGTTTCCTAATAGATGGTACACCAACGTCAATAGGAACCTTCTCGAGTTGAGCGAGCATAGTGATCTTTCGACTTGAGATATCACTGTGGATATATAAGTTATCTTCCACACTTTGATGGCAGTCACGTCAACGATCTAGTCATGATCAGGCCTCCACCTGTTCGTTGGGTGTGGACTGATGCTCATGATATCATGTGCATATCAAGATAGGATTCGTCAGTCCTGTGTACAGGGCATAGGCAGCCAGCACGTGTTTACGATCTAGTAAATCCATGGCCGTTGTATAACATCGGAAACTAGTTGTGAGTGTTATTTCGTGATCGTAAATTGAAAGTCGACTGTATTATACCGAACGGATTTGACGTTCTGATCTATATCTCAGGTATAATATGGATGGCCTGTGACGGAGGGATTATACGTATGCAGTGACCTCAGCTTGCATAGTTTAGCGAGATTATCTATGGTCGTCATAATCCATGAGTGGGTGGATTATGGACACAAAATTGGATTTCGTGACGGATAAACCTAAACTTAGAGAGTCTCACAATATGAAGTGTACTCATTGAGCACTTGGGCAACACGAAATGAATAATACGGATTATTCATAATACTTCATCGGATTAAATGAGTTAATCAGGATCGTTTAATCGGTTAAACGATAACACATGCATTAGGGGATTTTGCCCGCTAATAATTATTGTGTATTTGTATTTGATACATAATACGATTAGATACACATTAATTATTTGTCAAATGAGATTTTGACACATGCCATAAATATATGTATTTATTATTCAATGTAAATAAAATATATATATGATTTTTATTTAATTATTTAATTATTTAATTGTTAAATAATAAATAATTGTAAATTGTAAATCTTATCCATTTGTCATAATTGCTATGATAAATGTTGATTTATAATTGGAATACTTGGCATATTTTAAATCAAACTTCACTTGTCCAATTATGATTGGTTAGTGTAAAGTTTGATTTGATTTAAATATAATTTAATTTGATTAAGTAAATGAAAGGACAATTTTGCCCATTGACCTTGTTATATTCGGTCATAACCCATTTCTTTTTGGGGTTGGAAATTATTTTCTCTTTCCTCTTCATCCATGATCGATTGTCTCAAGTAAAAATGGGTTTGGGAATTAGTTTCAAAATCCATGAAGAAAAGTGAAGGAAACTCAAAGAAAGCTTAAGGATTCATGAGTTTTAAAGGTAATTCTCTACACCCTAAAGTCTAGAATGCTTGTTTCTTATTTCTTGAGTTGTTAGAAAAGTTCTAGGGTTCCTTTACTTGTGAAAATTTGGAGGTTTTGTTTGTGGTTGATGGAGAAGGAAGGATATGCATGTGTGAAGTAGATATTGGAGCTAATTAGTGTAATTTTGTTCCAATTTGTTCAAATTATTGTTGGACAAAATTTTTGCCATTCTAGAGTTGTTGATCCATTCTTAGATAACCTAGAATTATTTTACAATTTTTCATATTTGGTGGGACTCAATTGGTGTTGGATTAATTTGATTCATCTTGTGAAAAATTGGATTAAAGCATGAAAATTTAGGAAATTTTGGTTTTCTGGTCATACCTATTAAAACTGGAAATTATGTGATGTTTTTGATGCCATATGATTGTAATGGATGTGTTTTGGGAGTTGGCACAATTTCTGGAAAGTGTTTCCGACTTGAAATAAGTGAAAACGGCCAAAAATGGAGTTACCGGGTGGATTTTGAGCCAACAGGATGACGGCTGCCCAAACAGTGAATCTGTCACTGTTCAGGCAGCCCATGAACTGTTCCGACACTATTGGAACTAACCAGGGCAGTTTTCATAAGTGTCGGGTAGTCGGTTCGGTCAAAAACACGTTTTAGGCAATTTTACGTAAAAACAGTTTTCGTAAAAGTTTCGTGAGTTATCAACTTGTTTATGTCAATATTTGATATTGAATAAATAGGTTTAGGTGAAATATGAATAAATTATTCATATTAGATATTGAATATTTTATTCGGTATTTTGAAAAAATTTTAAAATACGATTTCGCCCGAACCCGCGCTTCCGCTGCGCCCCATTGCCCAAAACCCCAACAATATAAAGCTCTCAATAGCTTCATCTTTGCTCCTCAGCAAATACACATAACAGAATCTCGTGCTATCATCGATAAAAGTGACAAAATACTTTTTACCGCCACTTGTATGCACAATATTCATATCACACACATCAGTGTGTGCAAGTTCCAAGGGTTCATAACTTCGTTCTATGGAATGAAATGATGTTCTATGCATTTTTGCTTCAATACATGCCTCACACTTATGTAGGCTATCAATTGCAAATTTAGATATAAGGTCCATGTTAATTAATTTACGCATTATATCATAATTAATATGTCATAACCTCTTATGCCATACATTTTGTGACTCAATAATATAAGCAGAAGTTATAACTTTATTAATATCACTGTGTCGATTGACAGTCATTACATTGAATTTGAAAAAGGCCCTCGTTGGGGTATCCTTTTCCTACATACACATCATTTTTGGTCAATATAAATTTATCAGAAATAAATAAAAGCTTAAAACCAGCCTTGCTAAGGAGAGAGCCCGAGACCAAGTTCTTCCGAATATCTGGAACATACAATACATTCTTCAATGTAAGCTCTTTTCCGGATGTCATCTTCAGAACCACTGTGCCTTGTCCAACCACTCTAGAGGTAGACGAGTTTCCCATTGTCAGATGATCGCCGCCATCGACCTTCTGATACAAGGAAAATACCTTGCTATCTGCACAGATATGACGAGTAGCCCCAGTGTCTACCCATTATTCTCTCGGATTCCCAACCAAGTTGGCTTCAGTTACCACTGCGGAGAGATTCATCTTTGAGATCTCTTCAGTTAGCTGCTCATCTTCAATGACATAGGCCTCATTTTTCTTTTTTCTTGCCCTTGTCCTGAGACTTCTTGTTTCTGCAGTCCTTTGCCATATGACCGCTTTTTCCACAGTTGTAGCATTTTCCCTTGAACTTCTTGTTAGCTTGGGAAGAATCAGCTCCATTGTTCTTTCTCTTCTTGCTACCCTTTACACCTTCGACGATGTTGGCCTTAGACTTCATAGTCTTGTAGCTGGCATTCTCGGACTTCCTGTTGTCCTCTTCGATCCTCAGTCGAACTCCAAGGTCTTCAAGGCTCATCTGCTTCTTCTTGTGTTTTAGATAGCTCCAGAAGTCCTTCTATGATGGAGGTAAATTTTCAATGATAGTAGCAACTTGAAACGTCTCACAGAGTTTCATTTCTTCATCCAATATTTCATGAATGATCAATTGCAGTTCACTCAACTGAGACATTACTGTTCTCGAATCTACCATCTTGTAGTCCAGGAACCTACCCACGATAAATTTCTTTTACCCGGTATCATCGATTTTGTATTTCTTCTCGAGAGATTTCCAGAGAATCTTCACAGTATACATGTCTTGGTACACATTATACATGGTATTGTCAAGTCCATCCAAAAGTTAGTTCTTGCACAAGAAGTCGCCAGACGACCACTTCTATTCTCGCAGTTGCTTGGCTGTTTCCGATTCACCCTCCACAGGACCCGGAGGATCTTTGAGGTATTTAGCCAACTGGAGAGTTGTCAGGTAGATCAATATTTTGCTCTGCCACTGTTTAAAGTTTGGCCCCACCAAACCTTTCCGGCTTTTCTCCATTAGAAACCGGTATTGTGATGTTTCCGCTAGCCATATGTAACTGGAAAAAATCAACAGGGGTCAATAAGTCTACAAAAGACAAATTGTACAACGATCAACAAATTACCTTGTTCAAATGATATACCAAGTATCCACTCGTTGTTCTATTGGACAATAGTACCAATAAACACAAGTCCTTGAATTTCCGACTAAGGTTTCTTATGATAAGTAAATAAAAGAATATTCCTAGAGGACGAGGGGGTCCGGAGTAACCATTTAAATCCCTGACCACTTAGGCTCTTATCACTTTTTGACATAATTTCCTTTAAATATTTCCTCAATAGAATCTCTTAGCAATTCAATACTCAGTATTTAACTTTTAAATTTCATAATACAGTATTCGATATGTGTAGATATATGTGTATGTGTAATTCAAGATTGGATGGAATTACTTGTGTATATAATTACACTTTAAATTCTCAACCAAGTATGCAACACACAATTAATTTCCAACTTTATCACTATGTGTATGCTTGTGATAATTGAACAACCTAATATTAACTTAAATCTATACTACCAAGATTATTGTGATATAGTATATGATCTTACTAAGTTGATATTATGAATAATTAGATTAATCTAAGTCTATTTCA
>SKCR01049717.1:0-132516 GCA_019454045.1 Zanthoxylum bungeanum
ATCATTTATATGGTCTAAGCATGTAAAATAATCATACTTTAAAGCTATTTACATTTCGAAACACATAACATGCATAAACTGAATACAACGATAAATTATATGAAAATCAAGATTTGGAAGTCCGTTACTACTCGGAATGGTAGGGAAATCACGGAGGAAGACTCGGGAAGTCGGCGGCAACAAACTGTCCGGCGCGTGTTTCTCATATATCAAAAATCATGATTTCAACATAACCAATATTCGATTCATACTTTCATAACAAAATATAATCTTTCTTAAAACAAAATCATTTAATGCATTACCATAAAAATTCATTTAAGAAAACATACATACTATATACTTTTGAAAACATCAATGTTACAAGCTTATCCACGCACCTGGTGAGCTGACTATAGAGAAAAGAACTATGCAGCAGGACCATCCCCGCTTACGATATCACGATCACCTAAAGAGACAAAAGAATTTACTATAAGGAACATAATCCTAACTAGAATAGATGATAGAATATGCAAGAAAAGTGACTTAATCGCTCTCCTAATTCTAACGAAATGTCAGCAAAGTTCCATCTATAATATGGACTTCCATTATACAACTGTAGACAACAGAACTTGACGACGCTGTTCTAGGCTCACGGCCTAGTTGGGAGTGCGAAATAACATGGAATCGCCACCCGGTGTGAACCAGGATAAATATTTAAGGCCGCACTCACCCCTCGCAAGGGAAGACCTCAAACCGTTGGGTTCTGAATGGTCTATTACTTATGTCATTTGTGATGATATAATTTGTGCAATGAATCAACAAAGTCTACTCAATAATCATGCTCAATGGTACTTAGATCTAACATGCTTTCATCCAAATAACTCCACGCAATATAACACAACGAGCATATTGAACCATTAAATCAACATGTATAAATCATTATCCAAACACATCATAAACTAATAACATGCATAAGGAACAACCTAAATATGCTTTAACAAATAAAAAACTAAATTAAACCATGCTTTAAATAATAAATAAATGGCCCAGAACTATGACATGCTCAAATACAAATTTGGATGAAACGAGATACGTGTATCTTAAGTGGTACGTGGCATTGTATCCCGAGTGCAGACCATACTACCGTCCGTTCGGAATCGGCTATGGAATTTACGTCCAGGTTTCCATCCGATATACCACAAAAGGGAACACATATCCCGCTCATCCAATAATCACATCATGCCTCAAACGACTCTCATGCAATTATATATCAAAATAAATAAAACAAAAATAAAGAAGATAAGTAAAAAGGTGACCTCAGGTCTAACCTCTTTTGTCGTCTCAAGAAAGGGCGTCACACGTCCGTTGGAAGGGTGACTGATCCAATACTTTTCCGATTTGTTAACTCAACGTCTTTCCTCGCTGTTTCGGGGTTCGGGTTGTTGTTTTCACTCCGTTTCGTTGCTGTTTTAAGGGTATTTTCTGGTCATTATTTTGGGTAGTTTCGGGGATTGTTTTGGGTAGTTTCAGGGACTGTTTTAGGCAGTTTTTAAGGCAGAGGGCTGCTGTTTTTGGACTGAGGCGTGAAGGCTTTTAAGGGGGCTGTGTAGTGTGTGATGGTGGCATGATTAGGCAAGTTGGTGAGGCTTTATGCGTGCAGGTGAGTGTGTGCTAGTGGAGTGAACGTGCGTGAGGTGACGACCTTTATGTGGTGCGTTGAGGGCGTGTTGTTTCGTGAAGGCTGGTCAGGGCGTGAAGGCTATAGGTGCGTGAAGGTTGAGGCGTTTGAGGGGCGTCGAGCAGGGTTGGTTTGTGGCTAGTGTTGTGGCTATATGGGCTATTAGCGTGAAGGCTGTGAAGGGATGGTGACGAGTAGAGGGGTGAGCAGACAGCAACGTAAAAAGGGCAAGTGAGTGTGGGTGAGGCTAGGAGCAAGAGACGTATTAATGATAATGAGTGGAGCAGGCTAGAGACAATCAAGTGTTAGTAAGTGAGGATGATATGCGGCTGTTGAAGGTGATCAGTGGCGTGGTTTGAAGTCAGTGTTGAGGGCAGTGGCGAGTGCTAGGTGTGTTGCTGTTAATGGAAGGTTTTGCTAGGTGCGGCAATTGAAGCAGTTTGAGAGTTGGCCGATAGTTATTTTCTTTTGTTCGTGATTTTTGTGAGAGTCAGCCCGCCAGGGTTTGGATGTGTGGGTTAAGGGTTCTTTTTATAGGCCAAGGGAGGGGATTTACCTTGTTGGGGAAGGAATATGATTTGTGTATTAATTGGGGATATCTTTTAATTTAGTATATGATAAGGAAATCTTTTAATTAGTGGAATTGATTTGATTTGTTCTTTTTAATTAAGGATATGATTTATTTAAATTAGTAGGTGATTTAATTAAATTAGGAATGTGATTTATTTTACTTAGGAATGTTATTTATGGAATTTAATTTGAATCTTTTAATTTGGGAAAGGAATTTAATTTGTGACATGTGTTTTAATTTAATTTATTTAAGTTTAATTTAATTGGTTTTAATTTAATTTGTGAGACGTGTTTTAAATGTTTTAATTATTTTTGGATGTGATTTAATGGGTTTGGTGTGTTTAAAAACAGAGGTCCAACAAGCGAACCTGAAGCGAAACAAGCGAGTTAAATCTGACAAAATGCTAATTTCCAACTTTACCCTTCCAACGTCCGTTTCCCGCGGCTTTCACAACTAAAGAGGTAGTGTCTCCATACGAGACTCATCATCGGGCTGATATGCAAAAATGCAATGCCTACAGTCGCCCCCACTTTGATGGGACTTGTACAGTGTGTGACAATGACAATCCTATCAAAGTACGTGCAATGTATTTTTACTTACCTGGCTCGCCAGCTGTCACCTGGTCTGCCTGCTGTGCTGAGTTGATAATGCTAAACCCCGTACCTAGGGCGTCGCGGTTGCGTCTCCGTACCTAGAGTGCCGCAGTGATGATGTTGGTTGTCTGGATGCTAACCCCGTACCTAGGGTGTCACAGTGACGTCTCCGTACCTAGAGAGCCACAAATGTCTGAATAGTCCACATGCCGTACTTGGCGTGCTAACCCCGTACCTAGGGCGTCGCTGTGATCTGAATGCTAACCCCGTACCTAGGGTGTCGCAGTGACGTCTCCGTACCTAGAGAGCTAAAAAATGTCTGAATAGTCCACATACCGTACCTGGCGTGCTAACCCCGTACCTAGGGCGTCGCTGTGGTCTGAATGCTAACCCCGTACCTAGGGTGTCGTAGTGACGTCTCCGTCCCTAGAGAGCCACAAAATGTCTGAATAGTCCACATGCCGTACCTGGCGTGCTAACCCCGTACCTAGGGTGTCGCTGTGGTCTGAATGCTAACCTTGTACCTAGGGTGTCGCAGTGACGTCTCCGTACCTAGAGAGCCACAAAATGTCTGAATAGTCCACATGTCGTACCTGGCGTGCTAACCCCGTACCTAGGGTGTCGTTGTGGTCTGAATACTAACCCCGTACCTAGGGTGTCGCAGTGACTTCTCCGTACCTAGAGAGCCACAAAATTTCTGAGTGCTAACCCCGTACCTAGGGTGTCGCGGTGACGCCTCCGTACCCAAAGTGCCACAAATGTCTGAGTGCTAACCCCATACCTAGGGTGATCTTATATCTCCATACCCGGAGTGTCGTACCTGGCTAATCTGATATCTCCATACCCGGAGTGCCGTACCTGGCCGATCTGATATCTCCATACCCGGAGTGCCGTACCTGGCCGATCTGATATCTCCATTCCCGGAGTGCCGTACCTGGCTGATCTGATACTGATGTCTCCATACCCAGAGTGTCGTACCTGGCTGATCTGATACTGATGTCTCCATACCCGGAGTGCCATATCCGAAAAAACTGATGTTGATAATGATGTGGGCCTCGCCCCCAGAGTGTCATACCCGGCGTGCCATTCTCGGCGTGTCCATTCCCGGACTATATCTCCATTCTCGGAGTGCCATTCCCGGCGTGCCATTCTCAGAGTGCCATTCCCGGCGTGCCATTCTCGGCGTTTCCATTCCTGGACTATATCTCCATTCTCGGAGTGCCATTTTCGGCGAGTGATGAGATAATGGTCCATTTCCGAACCGTGCTCCATTTCCGGAGTGCCATTTCCGGCATGCTAAACCCCATTTTCGAGGCATCGCTGATATGATGATGGTCCATTTCCGAACCGTGCTCCATTTCCGGAGTGCCATTTTCGGCATGCTAAACCCCATTTCCGAGGCATCGCTGATATGATGATGGTCCATTTCCGAACCGTGCTCCATTTCCAGAGTGCCCTTTTCGGCATGCTAAACCTCATTTCCGAGGCATCGCTGATATGATGATGGTCCATTTCCGAACCGTGCTCTATTTCCGGAGTGCCATTTTCGGCATGCTAAACCCCATTTCCGAGGCATCGCTGATGTGATGATGGTCCATTTCAGAACCGTGCTCCATTTCT
Source organism: Zanthoxylum bungeanum (assembly GCA_019454045.1). Lineage (NCBI taxonomy): Eukaryota > Viridiplantae > Streptophyta > Magnoliopsida > Sapindales > Rutaceae > Zanthoxylum > Zanthoxylum bungeanum. Next base: position 4,442 of record SKCR01049717.1, read on the forward strand.
GGAGTGTTATTGTGATGTGGTGTGATGAGGTCCATTCCCGAACCGTCACCGTGTTGTGGTCCATTCCCGAACCGATCTCAATTCCCGGAGTGTTACTGTGATGAGGTGTGATGAGGTCCATTCCCGAATCGTCACCGTGTTGTGGTCCATTCCCGATCCGATCTCCATTATCGGAGTGCCATTCTCGGCGTGCTCATTATCGAGCTATCCATTCCCGGACTGTCCATTCCCGGACTATATCTCCATTCCCAGCGTGCCATTCTCGGCGTGTCCATTCCCGGACTAAACTGATCTGATGTAATGTGGGCCTCGCCCTCAGAATGCCATACCCGGCAATGCTGATCTGATGTAATATGAGCCTCGCCGCCAAAATGCCATACCCGCCAAGACTGATACTGATGTAATGTGGGCCTCGCCCCCAGAATGCCATACCCGATAAGACTGATACTGATGTAATGTGGGCCTCGCCCCCAGAATGCTATACCCGACAAGACTGATACTGATAAAGATGTGGGCCTCGCCCCCAGAGTGCCATACCCGGCGTGTCCATTCCCGGACTGTATCTTGTGAGGTGGTCATCGGCCCTGGGATTCATTCCCTGGATCCATTCCAAATTCTGACGATGTAGGCCTCAGCCCTGGGATTCATTCCAAAATCTGACGATGTGGGCCTCAGCCCTGGGATTCATTCCAAAATCTGACGATGTGGGCCTCAGCCCTGGGATTCATTCCCTGGATTCATTCCAAATCTGACGATGTGGGCCTCGGCCCTGGGATTCATTCCTTGGATTCATTCCAAATTCCGACGTCGTGGGCCTCGGCCCTGGGATTCATTCCCTGGATTCATTCCAAAATTATGATAAGGTGGGCCTCAGCCCTGGGATTCATTCCCGAATCTGCTGATAGTGTGGGCTTCGCCCCCTGGGATTTATTCCCGGACTCTGCTGATATGGGCCTCGACCCTAGGACTCATTCCCAAAACTGACTGATATAGGCCTCAACCCTGGGACTCATTCCCGAAACTGATGCTGATGTGGGCCTCGCCCCGAGACTCACTCCCCAAATCTGATACTGACATTGATGTGGGTCTCGATCCTGAGACTCATCCCCAAATCTGATATTGATGTTGTGGGCCTCGCCCCCAAGCTGATACTGATAGGGGCCTCTTCTCGAACTATTAGTGATATGGGCCTCGCCCCTGAACTGATATTGATATGGGCCTCGCCCCAAACTGATACTGATATGGGCCTCGCCCCCATGCTGACTCTAATGTGGGCCTCGCCCCATGCTAATATTGATATGGGCCTCGCCCCAAACTGATACTAATGTGGGCCTCGCCCCAAACTGATACTGACGTAGGCCTCGCCCTCAGAGTGATACTGACGTGGGCCTCGGCCCTGGGACTCATCCCCAAAACTACTACTTGTATGTTGCTGATTCTGATTGGCTTGTCTTTACCACTTTCTCTTTTTCTTCTTTGAAACCTGTGAAAAACAAAACAAACACAAAAAAGAATGCAAAATATGTTACATGTATGCATGCATGCATGAATGATTTTCCTATCCCGCTTGCGTTAGGTTTTCCGCCAGTTCTCCAGGTGATTACTCAGCATTCTCTCTAGTCTCATGACTCATTATCTTGTTACGTCCTTGATTCGCGATGTGGTAGACTGGTCGCCCCCAGTCTTTGATTTAGCTTTCTGCTTTCCGCTGCTTACACTTGGTCAAGATGAACCACATGGTGGGGCCTTCCATATCATCATACTATATCATATGCTATGAAATAGTCTCAATAGTTATACATATCATTGTCCTCAAAGAATGCTCAGTAATGAAACCAGAGAATCTTCAAAACACTCAATGCAACTCAAATCTAAGTTTTTGAATAAATGATCTATGTCAGACTCAAAGTGGTGTGTGCAAAGGTTCTTTCACAGCTTAATCCTTAGGTAAACTAACTCGATGATTCGTTTCAAAAATCGGGATCGATGGGTCAAACCAACCTAGATGTCTCAGTTATGCTCTGCAATTGCTTTTCCGTGCTCAATGTGATATGGTTTTCTTTCTTTTTTGTATCTCTCTTTTTTCTTTTCATTTTGAATTTCTTTTTTTTTCTTCTCTCCATTTTTTTCAATACACCTACCTTTTAAGGTAGCATTTCTCCTCATGGTGGTCTTAATATCGCCCATGGGTAGCTTCACGCTTATCGGTTATAGTTGGTTCAATTCTTTTCTTTAGAGACTTTTCTTTCATTTTCAACCATACCACACATCATAACATAAGCAAATCAAGATAGACATCTAAGCAAACGGTCATTCACCGACCTACAATTTCTTCAACTAGTCACATTGACAGTTACTCAGGTTTTCACTGCTAAGAACATATAGTGGAGTGTTTACGAGTCTGACATTGATCAATCACTCAAAGTGTCAGATAAAAACACATCAAGCGTTTATCATTTCTAAGATTTCACCCTAAAGCAAATGATTTCATCATTGGACTTATGTCTAACTATCAAAGACTAAAAACAAACAACAATTTTTTCTTTTTTCTTTTTTGTTTTATTTTTTGTTTATTTTTTGTTTTCTTTTTTGTTTTCTTTTTTGTTTTCTTCTTTTTTTGTTTTCTTTCTTTTTTTTCTTTTTTTTGAAGGCCCCCCAATGGTCTTTCTATCTCTGCCGTAAATCTCTCTGTTTCTCGGTTTCCTTTTCTCCAATATCCATGTTTGCTAAACTCTTCTTTGACAAGTCTTCTTTTATCCCTAACCCAACAGATATCTTTGATGGCTTTTAAGACACGAGGGTTAACATGATGCATGTGATGTATGAGACACAATATGCACGGGGTTATCAAAAGCATAAAGGGTGGCCCCTATAGGTCATACAACTATGTTCACATATGGGTTTACAGGAGTGTGGACAAAGGCTCTCGTTTGACGAAGGATTACCCATAACTAGGACTCCCCACTCAAGGGTTCAAGCGACCAAGTGAGTGCACCTTTTTTATACCTTACGGTACGTGCCAACGAGTTATGGTATGTGACGGACTGTCGAATGGATTTCCCATTGTAGATTCCCCAGAGGGAGGGTGGAGCGAGACTCTCTTAAGTACCCAAGCCCCTTAGGCTCTTATCGCTTGGTGTCAGGAATAAACCACGAGTCTTCCAAACTAGTCTGTCACAACGAGCTACAAATAATGATTATCTCGGTGTCTTCACAGCTTTTCCTTATGAAAAGGTAGTGAGTGAAGGAAGACACCCAACCATCACCTAGCTCCAACAAAGACTTTGATTAACCCCTTTCAACCTACCATAAAAACGATTAACTGAAGCACAAATCATAAACATCACAAGACATGATTTCGGGGCCGATTCAAAATATCCCCGGTGGAGTCGCCAAACTGTAGACAACAGAACCTGGGCAACGCTGTTCTAGGCTCGCGGCCTAGTTGGGAGTACGAAATAACATGGAATCGCCACCCGGTGTGAACCGGGATAAATATTTAAGGCCGCACTCACCCCTCGCAAGGAAGACCTCAAACCGTTGGGTTCTGAATGGTCTCTTACTTATGTCACTTGTGATGATATAATTTGTGCAATGAATCAACAAAGTCTACTCAATAATCATGCTCAATGGTACTTAGATCTAACATACTTTCATCCAAATAACTCCAGCAATATAACACAACGAGCATATTGAACCATTAAATCAACATGTATAAATCATTATCCAAACACATCATAAACTAATAACATGCATAAGAACAACCTAAATATGCTTTAACAAATAAAAAACTAAATTAAACCATGATTTAAATAATAAATAAATGGCCTAGAACTATGACATGCTCAAATACAAATTTGGATGAAACGAGATACGTGTATCTTAAGTGGTACGTGGCATTGTATCCCGAGTGCAGACCATACTACCGTCCGTTCGGAATCGGCTATGGAATTTACATCCGGGTTTCCATCCGATATACCACAAAAGGGAACACATATCCCACTCATCCAACAATCACATCATGCCTCAAACGACTCTCATGCAATTATATATCAAAATAAATAAAACAAAAATAAAGAAGATAAGTAAAAAGGTGCCCTCAGGTCTAACCTCTTTTGTCGTCTCAAGAAAGGGTGTCACACGTCCGTTGGAAGAGTGACTGATCGAATACTTTTCCGATTTGTTAACTCAACGTCTTTCCTCACTGTTTCGGCGTTCGGGTTGTTGTTTTCACTCCGTTTCACTGCTGTTTTAAGGGTATTTTCTGGTCATTATTTGGGTAGTTTCGGGGATTGTTTTGGTTAGTTTCAGGGACTATTTTAGGCAGTTTTTAAGGCAGAGGACTGCTGTTTTTGGACTGAGGGTGAAGGCTTTTAAAGGGGATGTGTAGTGTGTGATGGTGGCGTGATTAGGCAAGTTGGTGAGGCTTTATGCGTGCAGGTGATTGTGTGCTGGTGGAGTGAACGTGCGTGAGGTGAGGGCCTTTATGTGGTGCGTTGAGGGCGTGTTGTTTCGTGAAGGCTGGTCAGGGCGTGAAGGCTATAGGTGTGTGAAGGTTGAGGCGTTTGAGGGGCGTCGAGCAGGCTTGGTTAGTGGCTAGTGTTGTGGGATATATGGGCTATTAGCATGAAGGCTGTGAAGGGCTGGTGACGAGTAGAGGGGTGAGCATGCATCAACGTAAAAAGGGCAAGTGAGTGTGCGTGAGGCTAGGAGCAAAGGACGTGTTTAATGATAATGAGTGAAGCAGGCTAGGGACGATCATGTGTTGGTAAGTGAGGATGATATGCGGCTGTTGAAGGTGATCAGTGGCGTGGTTTGAAGTCAGTATTGAGGGCAGTGGCGAGTGCTAGGTGTGTTGCTGTTAATGGAGGGTTTTGCTAGGTGCGGCAATTGAAGCAGTTTGAGAGTTGGCCGAGCATTATTTTCTTTTGTTCCTGATTTTTGTGAGAGTCAGCCCGCCAGGGTTTGGATGTGGGGTTAAGGGTTCTTTTTATAGGCCAATGGAGGGGATTTACCTTGTTGGGCAAGGAATATGATTTGTGTATTAATTGGGGATATCTTTTATTTAGTATATGATAAGGAAATCTTTTAATTAGGGGAATTGATTTGATTTGTTCTTTTTAATTAAGGATATGATTTATTTAAATTGGTAGGTGATTTAATTAAATTAGGAATGTGATTTATTTTAATTAGGAATGTTATTTATGGAATTTAATTTGTGACATGTGTTTTAATTTAATTTAATTTAAGTTTAATTTAATTGGTTTTAATTTAATTTGTGAGACGTGTTTTAAATGTTTTAATTATTTTTAGATATGATTTAATGGGTTTGGTGTGTTTAAAAACAGAGGTCCAACAAGCGAACCCGAAGCGAAACAAGCGAGTTAAATCTGACAAAATGCTAATTTCCAACTTTACCCTTCCAACGTCCGTTTCCCACGGCTTTCACAACTAAAGAGGTAGTGTCTCCATACGAGACTCATCATCGGGCTGATATGCAAAAATACAATACCTACAACAACCAATAATCATCAACTTACATTCATTTTCTATTCACAATATACACATACACAATTTAATCCAACACCACTATCCCAAATCTCGGGCTCACAATAATTTCCTGCATACAATCTTACTCGACCATATTTCCCGATAAAGTCCATCATTCACTTCTAACCACAAGGTAATCATTTATATGTTCTAAGCATGTAAAATAATCATACTTTAAAGTCATTTACATTCTGAAACACATAACATGCATAAAAACGAATACAACAATAAATTGTACGAAAATCAAGATTTGGAGGTCCGTTACTACTCGGAATGGTCGGGAAGACTTGTGAAGTCGACAGCAACAAACTTTCCGGTGCGTGTGGGCCACGCGCCACTCGTCTATGACGCGCGTGGGCGTCACGCACCACTGTGCAAGGCATCGCGTGAGCTCCACGCATCGGTTGAAGTCCAAATTTTCTGACGGTCAAATCTTTCCCTCACCCTCTCGCTTCCAATGCCGCTGACGGTTTGTCAATCGGAGTTCCGGATCAACGGAAAATCAAGAAAAACCATTAAAAGTTTCTTACCGGGATTTCTACGAAAATATGGAGTATCCCGAGATGAAACCACCACCAAAATAATCCTATCATTAAGATCTACACTTTCCCTACAAGACCCGATAGGGATCAGGATAAAACTTTTTTTTTCTTTTTCTTTTTTTTCTCTCTCTCTCGCCTGTTCCCTTTTCTTTTTTTCCCCTCACAAATGGCTGCTAGAAGTGAATCAGAGGGATGCAATATGTTTTTCTTTTTTTTTTTATATATACTACAAGACAATTATCAATTGCCTCCCTAAACTTGTCCCTTTGATAAATTTTAATTCAAACTTTTACAATCCTAACAATTTAATCCTTAAATTTTCAACACCCCTAATTATTAAATTAAAATTTGGAAAAATAAATTCGGGATGTTACAACTCTCTCCCCCTTAAAAGAAATTTCGTCCTCGAAATTCACATACTTGAGGGTGGAAACAAGTGAGGATATTTATTCCCCCATATCGGCTTGCAAAGCAAATGATTTCGAAACAAAAGAATGCATAGCACCAGGATCAATAAGTATTTGGGCCTTTCGACCAAAGATAGACATCATACCAGTGATAACCTTTGGCGCTGTTGAAGCTTCATATTGTGTCATAGCGAATACCCTAGCTTAGCCTCTAGGTATGTTAGTCTGACCACCTGGAGCAGCTCTACTCTGCGCACCAGTACTTGTGTGAACTCCAGAAGTCTGAATTGGAACCCCACTCTGACCATAAGCGCCTCTGGGATTCTGAGCTGGAGGGATAACTGTCATCTGATTCTGTCCACTATCATCATTAACATTAGGGCAATCTCTCTTCATGTGGCCCACTTCTCTGCACAAAAAGCAACCTTTTGTACCCAATCTGCACTCTCCATAATGATTCTTTCCATAAGTATTACATGACGGAAATCCCATATCTCGAGCTTGGCTTTGCTGACCACTAGAAGTCCCACTAGGTGATGCTCTCACTGAACTTTGACTACCTGTAGATCTACTTTGTTTCTGCGGCTGTCCAGAACTTATCTGATAACTACCACTGGGTCTTGAGTCACCCTCTTTCTTACTTGACTTCCTTCTCAAAGGACCAATGCTCCCTATTTCTCTTCCTCATCTGATAATCTAGCCCAACTTGCCATTCTCTTTCTGCAAACTATGTTTTTCTAGCAAAATTTACCATCTCTGTCAAACTGTTCATAGGAAACAATTTGATCATAGATCTCAATTCTGCATTCAGACCGTTAAAAAAAAGATCCATCTTGCCATGTTTATGGTCCTTCAAATATGGAACAAACTGCACCAATTCATGGAAGAAAGTGTCATACTGATCTACAGTGCGGTTCCCCTGAGTCAACATGTAGAATTCCCTCATCTTCTAATCCATAAAAGCAGAATTCATATAATTGCCCATGAATTTCCACTTGAACTTCTCCCAAGTCAACACATTAGCCTCTGAGAATTTACCTCTTACACTCTTCCACCATTTATCAGCCTGCTCAGTCAAAAGTCGATACACATGGTGGCATTTCTTTTCATCAGTCAATCTCATCAACTCAAAAGCCTTCTTAACTCTGTCTAAGAAATTCTCAGCTACTATGGGATCCTTCTTTCCATCAAACTCAACAGTTCCATTTTAGCAATATTATCTTTATTAACTATATGAGCTACATGAGCTGGACTATGACCCCATGCTAGAGGGTAGTAATACGGATAAATATAAGCATCAGGAGGAACATTCGGAGGAGAACCTGCTGGTGGATGACCATAATAAGGTGGATGATAGAAACCCGGGGGAGGTATAGGGTAACCCTGATATACTGGAGGAGGTGGATGATGATATGGAGGTGCTGATGGAATATTCCCTGCATGCATACACGTAACATATATGCATTCTTTTTGTGGTTGTTTTGTTTTTTATTCACAGGAGAGACAGAGAAAGCGGGAAAGGCAACCCAATCAGAAGTAGCAATAGTATAGTATCAGTTTTGGGTAGGAATCCCAGGGTTGAGGCCCATACCAGTGTTAGTTTCAGGAATGAATCCATTGGTTGAGGCCTATATCAGTATTAGTTTCAGAAAGAATCCCAGGGAGCGAAGCCCACATTATCAGTACTTGAAAGGAAGAATTCCATGGAGTGAGTGAGTGAAAAAAAAATAAGTCGTTGGTGGTTAAGCATATATCTGGTGATGACATTGTTTGCTGTAGGGAGAAACCTTAGAAACGATAAGTGCGAGATGCGCTCTCATCCGGTATTCTCAGTGGTTGATCTCGGCTGGACTCACTAGCACTTGATTATAGGATTTTAGTAGTAGAAGAAGCCCGAGTGATCGGCGATATGACTAGTCGAAGAGATGGTGGATCAGTGAATGACCGTTTGCCTAGATGTCCATCCTAGTTTACTTATGCTACGATATATGATATGCTTGGAAACAAAGAAAAAGTCTCTAAAAAGAAAAAGAAAAAATGGACCACCTATAACCGATAAGCGTGAAGCTACCCATGGGCGAGTATTAGGACCACCATGAGGAGAAATGCTACCTTAAAGGGTATGTGTGTCGAAAAAAAAGAAGAAAGAAAGAAAATAGAAAAAGAAAAAAAAAAAGTTCAAAATGAAAAGAAAGAAAAGAAAGAGACGAAAGAAAAGAAGAAGAAAACCATATCATGTTGAGTACGAGGAAGCAATCACAAAGTATGATAAAGAAATCTCGGTTGGTTAGACCCACTGATCCAATTCTCCGAGATAAAATCATCAAGTTGGCTTACTTAAGGATTAAGCTGTGAAAGAGCCTTGGCACACAAACACACTAAGAGTCTAGTTCAGATCATTCATTCCGACGAGCGGATTTGAGTGTATTAAGTACTTTTAAGGTTCTCTGGTTTCGACACGAAGCATCCATTGAGGAGGAAAATATGTTTAGCTATCATGATTATCTCGCGAGATGCAATGCAGCATGTTGATATGCAACATCAACATCAGTATTAGTTTGAGGGGTGAGGCCCACATAGGTATCAGTTGAGGGGAGAGGCCCACATCAGTATATGTTAAGGGGTGAGGCCCACATCAGTATCAGTTTAGGGGCGAGCCCCACATCAGTATCAGTTTGGGGACGAGGTTCACATCAGCATCAGCTTGGGGGTGAGGCCCACATCAGTATCAGCTTGGGGGCGAGGCCTACATCAGTATCAGTTTGGGGGCGAGGCCCACATCAGTATCAGTTTGGGGGCGAGGCCCACATCATCATTATCAATTTTATGAAATTGGATGATTGAGTTTGCTTAAATATGTTTTAATTAAGGATTGATTTGATCAATTTTTTGAAATTTTGATTGGAACAATTTCCCCCAATTTTGTTGTGTTGGCCGAATGTCAATTAAGCCCTAATGTATTGGAATTTTTGATTTTTGATCATTGGATGTGTTGGAAATCAATTGGAAATGTTGATTTAATGTTGAATTTGATTCAATTGGATTGGATTTAAAATTGGACAAATAAATCACCATATTGTCGAGACAAATGAAGCATGATTGGGTTTGATTTTGATTAAATTGTGTTTGGACACTATTTGATGTTGATAAGCATGATTAATTAGGCTAATTGGATATTAATCGGGCTTTGAGACCCGTAACGATTAAATTTGGAATTTAAGTCGTAAAAGTTCATTAATAAAGTGTAGTATTTAATTTGGAATTAAATAGTGAATTAGAATTAAATACAAATTGAATTGGATTTAATTATGTAGTTTAATTTAATTCGAGAATTCATACTTTGAGTACTTATTCGCAAAACGAGTTTGACTCGAGCAAAATCAAATCATTGTTTGAACATTGGATGGTCATTAATTATCAGATTAATTAATTGATTAGATTGATTGATAGCATGCTTGTGTGAATACATGGTTGCGATGATGAATAATGTATCGGATGGATATTAGATGGGTGGGGCAATTTTAGAAATTGTTGTAATAAATTGGAATTTATTAATTGGACCCTGTGTCCAGTCTTATTACCTCCTTACTCTTTGTATTCTCTTCTCACCTATTGCCCTCAATGTAAATGAGGTTTCTTTAGAAGTGTAGTGTAACGGGTAGAAGTAATACTTGTGCTAGCGGGAGAGAGAAAGGGAGAGATTTGATCTAGGATCAATGTGTAAAGTATCCATCCGCATATCATTATTATTTTATCATATGCGCTTTATTATGTGTTTAGAATGCATGTTTAAGGGTGTATGATGATGAGACCTAACAACGATAATAAATTGGTTGCCAATTTGCACGCGAAAAACCCTCACAAAATATTAAGCGTCTTTCCTTCCATTGAGTGATTCTTACTCAAGATCCAAGACTGGCATTGGCTTGTTGGCCAAAGTCAAGGCCTTTGTCCGTCGATGATGTGTTTGAATCACAAGAGCTTTGTTCCATATTGGTGTCTTATCCAAGTTGTGGTTTGTTGGCCAAAGTCAAGACCACTTCTTGTCCATCGACATTGATTACGAAGCTTCCATGGTCAATGGGTCACGCTTAACTGGGATCACTAAGTTTGTTGTGCCAAAGCCAAAGCTTAGTTGATTCAGAGAAAAAATGTTAGGCAATATACTGGATATATTGGCATATATAAGATATATGTTTCAGACTTGGATGTCCCCCTACTGGATCTAGGAATTGGATTGGATCCAATTGATCTTAGAGATATACCTAGTTAATTATCATACAATTTGTTGGCCAAAGTCAAGATTGTGTGATATTTAACGGGATCCTAGCCCACTAGGAAACACGGTTTCCCGAGTACTCGACAGAGGGTTAGAGGCTCACCGAAAAATAGTGAGAGGCAAGAATTGAAATTGCAATATTCGTTTAATTACTTGCCATACGCGCTCAAATAAATATCATTCGTCAAATAAATTAAATGTTAGTTGGACTAATATTTAATCGTTGTTTTAATAAAACAGTTGGACTGTATTCAAACAAACTAAATTATAGTTGATTAAATAGTTGGACTATATAATCATTATAATAAATAGTACGAAATCGTTGATTAAATAGTTGGACTATTAGAATCAAGATATAATTGAAAGATTGACATTTAAAACATAATACTAGGGAAAATGTTTAAATGTATTTAAATGGTTTAATTTTCAAATTGGGAATAAATTTCAGGATGGTCCTCGAAACTAATAAGTTACTTTATTTGATAAAATAACATATTAGGCCTAAGCCCGGAGTTAAGCAAACGGTAGAGCATGCATGATCTCTGGAAGATTCATGTGATGATAACTTTAGTGCTTAATCCATTAAACTTGTCAAATAGACTCCTTAATTTCTTTATCAGAACTAAGGATTAGATCCTTAAAGTATGATATTGAAATTGAAGGATCTTCATAGATCTATTTTTAGATTTTAGAAGTACTAAATTGCAATAAATAACTCTTAAAGAGTTAGTGACTATTCTCAATGAGACAAAGTCAAAGTTTGCAATGAGGCAAGTAGCGCAAGGCGCACCTTACTTCGATATTCTAGAAGGCCAAGGCTTGGCCAAAAGCTTCTGAAGTATGAAAAGGGTGGTAAAGGCAAAATCATTATAATCTTCTGGGAAGATAAATGACATATCCCAAAATGTCTGCCTAAATTGTGGCAAACGGGATCGTGAAAGCGTGACTGCCGTTGGGGACAATGCAGACATGAAGGAATTGAAGACGGGCAAGGGTCTGACTTCAAATATGTTTGTCATAATTATGTTCAATACTAGTATTGAAATTGGATTTTAAATACTTAGTGTGATACATAAAATGTACTGATGTTCAGAATCTGCTATGAGCAGGATACTGACATCAATTGAGATTTAATCTGTGAATCGGAAACGGGACGAAAGTCGCTATTTTAACCGTAGATACCTAAGTTAGGAACTACCCTTCAGGTGTGTACCTAGTTTGGAAAATGTTATAATGTAACTAGTTTGACTAGAAACATTATCTCTGTATCAGTGTATATCCGTTGCGGATGTACCTTTATATCATAAAACACTAAAGTGTTTATTATATAAAGATGATATTGAGATAAACACATTAGATATGAATAACAGAATTATATTTTGAATATAAATAAATTTCAAACATATAACATGACAAACAAACAGCTCAAACTGATTTGATCAGAAGAAACTAATTATGGCATTGTTGTCTGGGACACAATTAAACAAGAATCGTATATCCACACTTTCGAAGAGGGATACTATGACATATTTGATCCTATTCAATAAAGTTTACGAATCTAGTTTATTGGGCAAAGTTCCTATAACACATTTACTTGGTAAAAGTGCAAATGCCACCAATCTGTTAGCCTAGTTCATAGTGAAGCAAGTGGCCCATGTCTAGCTAGGCTAGAGGGGGGATATGAATATTTCGTGACCTTTACGGATGTGGCATCGCGTTATGGTTAAGTGTTTCTTTTGAAACACAAATCGGAAACTTTTACAGTTTCAACACGAAATAGACAAACAGATTGGCTAAGGTATAAAACGTCACGGTTAGACCGTAATGGAAAATAACTTAAGCAATAAGTTTTCAATACTTGAAAGAGTATAGTATTCTTTCAATGAGAACTCCTTCAGGAACCACGTCTTTTTATGGTGTGTCCGAACAGTGATAAACCGAATTTTGTTAGACATGATAAGGTTAATCATGAGTCGCTCTGAGCTACCATTTTCTTCACGGATAAGCATTAACAGTGCAGAACTTATTTGAATAAGGTTCCATAAAAATCTGTTTGACAACTTTATATTAGATATGAATATGATAGAAACTAGGTTTCTCATTCCTGAAATTTGGGTATGCTGGGCATATGTTTGGATGATACCAAACTAAAACCCAAATTGGATAAGTGCCAATTATAGGTTATCCTAGGGATACCATAAGTATAGACTACTTATACAACTCACAAGAGAAAAATTTTAATTGTGCTCGCCATGCGGTTTTCCTAAGAGGAATACCGATATGCAGTGGTAAGTGGGAGGATAGTAAAACTCGATGAAAATCGGAGTAATGTAATACTGTTCAAGGCACCCATTCCTTAATGGAACACAAATAGTTCATCAATGATGAAACTATTCCAATAATCTTCGAATACACAAGAACCACGTAAGTTGGAGAGAGTCAGAAAAACAACCTGGGGTATGGGTTTCTGATCTCACCTCATAAAGATGTCAATCTTATTGAGGTATACCAACTGACTATATATGAGGAAGTGATACAAGGTATCGACTCCCTATTATGGCAAAGTGCCATGAATCCGAAATGGATTCCATGTATATCAACTTAGTTTGGAAACTACTAGTTGAAGTACCTTAAGGCATTGTGCCTATTGGTACTATATTAGTCTTCAAGGAAGACATACATGGATGGCAACATACCAACGTAATAAGCAGGCTTTTAGCGGAAAGGTATCGTTATCAACATTGTGTTGATTACGATTCAACCTTTTACCTGTTGCCACGATAAATCCATTTGGATAATACTGCTAATGCTGCATGTTTCATTATGAAACATGTCAGCTGAACGGGAAAAATCGCTTTCCTTAAACGGAAACCTTTGGAGGATGTTTACAACATCCTGTCGATTTTCTCGTACTATAACAAGCAAACAAGGTTTGGATGTTATTCGATCCATGTTTGGATTGAAGCAAACATAAAGTTTATGGAATTATCGTTTTGATGTAATCATAATATTTTATGATCTAATTCAAAATGAAATGATTCTTGTGTATATAAGAGGGTTAGTGGGAGCGCACTGACAGTGGATGTCCTATAAATAATGATAATATGTCATTTCTTGGAAATGATATTCCCATAATAAAATCGGCGAAGCTTGGCTTTCATAAAAACTCTCCGAGAGCTCGTACATTGAAAAATGTATGCTATCTGGTGTCTCATATGCTTTGAGCACATGGATTCACAATCAGGCCAGTCCAAGTGATAGTCACTGGATTGATATCTATGGAGAATGAGAACTTGAAGTGACTGGGTTCATTGCTGCAAGTTTCCAAACTAATTAAACGACTATAAGTCGCAAACGGTACTATACAGTTTGAATAACGGAACAGTGAGCTGGAAATCTTCCAAGCAAGATATTGTTACCAAATAAACAAAAAAATGCGGGTTATTGCTGTAGCTGAGGCAGCAATAGAAGCCTTCTGGGTCGATATAAATCTAATTAGATTACATATAATTATGTTAGCAGCTGAGCTAGGCTACAGCGTAGGCTAAAGAATTAATGGTCTCATCAACGATCCAGATACATACTTCGATATTCATCTGATTCGTTCGGATCATACATCGTGGGGATGTGATGATCGTATAAATCACATCAGACGATAATCATGCAAATCCGCTGATGAAAGCCTTTTCTCAGCAGTTTGAGCCAACCGTACATAGTTCGGGTGTCAGACACTCGAGTGACTGGCTATAGGCCAAGTGGGAGATTGTTGGACAATTATGACCCATAGCGTCACTATTTGTACAGATCATGGTGTTGTTGTACAAATTAACTATGTGACAGATGAGATTGCTCTCTTATCATTTGTGATTAGATCACCAAGATGTATAAATGATAAGAGGTTCTTATGATTTTTGTTCCTGGATTTAGAATGATATGAGACAGTATCAGTCCACGAATGATAAATCATTAAATATCCCTAGTCAGAGTATTATCGAGATTGGACATCGATAAATGCGTAAAAAACTAGTATTACACTTGTGCGCGTTGTGAGGGCATAACGGCATAGTTCTCATATATTTGGGTATAGGATACTCATGCAAGTGTAATAGGAGTGTAGGCATTGCATTTTTGCATACCAAACCCGATGAGGAGTCTTGAAAGGAGGCACTGCCTTTTTAGTCGTGGAGTTCGCGAAAGCGGTCGAAGGAAAGGTAAAGTCAAGAGATGATATATTTTGGAATTAATCCGCTAAGTTCGCTCAGAGTTTGCTTGCTGAATGGTCGTTTCAAAGTGTTCCTACAGCCCGAAAATCACCGCAAACCCTTCCAAACCCACCTAGACACCCAAATCCACATCCAAAGCCCATTAAACCAAAACCAACAAGCACCAAGCCCACCACCTAGGAGGTCCACGACCTTGACACCACCTTTTCTACCCTCCTTACACTATTCCATCATGATTTACCCTTCTACCTATTCACTTTAACATTTGACCTTGCCTTTTACCTTGATGTTAACTTTCCAAGACATTTTTAAACCAACCCTACATCATTTAATAGCCTCCTCCCTCACTAAGTCAAGCACTCCCCCCCACCATTAATTCCCTACACCCCACGCCCATCACCATCCCCACCATCCCACCACCTTGATTCATTTTTCAAACCATCTTTTGTATATGTCAACAAAGCCATCCATTATGTATTTTATTTCAACCAAGTTTGGTATCAAAATAAATATCCTTGGCCTACCCATTAAATGCACTCTAAATTGCCTATATAAACCATGATTTTTCTGCCTTGGGGAGGCCATTAGAGATCAAGGATATACCAAGCAAAATATCAAGTATTTGGAAGATCAAAACAACTCCCATTCAGCCCCTATGTTCATAGTGTTCACGCCTAAGCCACCACCTTCACTGCCTTCACTCCACTCTTCACACGTTCAGCCCTCGGTTCCCCCTTCTTGTTCACGCCATTTGCTACCATTTAGCTCCCTAATTACCTCATTTAACCTTCAAAATGCCCAGCCCTCTACTGCTTATCAACATTCACGCCAAAACAGCCCCAATAAGCCCCAACATTCACGCCAAAACAGCCCCAAAACTCACTGCAGTTCACGCCCAAGTTGCCCCTCATTTAGCCCCTGAAACTTGCGCCTAAAACCACCCCAATTTCCCTCTCAAACCAGTACATAAGTTGCCTCATCAAAGCCACATTATCCACACCAAAACAGCAGCTCATTCACGCCCAAACAGTGACCAAAATCACCGAAACAGTGAACCAAAAACTGCACTTATAAGTCTTCGAGAAATCGAGCTTACGGCAACCCAATACCCCTCAAAATTCACCAAAACAAACTTATATTCATTACCAACCAGTGGACAAAGCACGAAGACTTGGAACGCAGCGAAGTGGACTCAAAACAGCGAGCGAAGTGGCAAAACAGTGAGCGAAACACTGCAACAGCGAACCAGTGCGATTGTGGTGACTTAGCCTTTCCGACGGCCGTGTAACGCGCCTCCGAGCAACGACAAAAAAGGTTAGACCTGAGGGTTTATATTACAAAATTCTCTCACATGAAATAATGGCCTAAAAAATGTATTTTATGCGTTTAATGTGTTAAATTAATTTAGTATGTTGTATGAAACTTATTTGCATGAAATAATGATTTAAGAAATGTATTTTTGTTTGATTAACATGAATGATTAGTTTAGCATGTCCTTTAGAATTAGTTTACATGAAATAATGACGTAGAAATGCATGTAGTTTATTTGGCTATTTTAGCATGTCATTTAGAATTAGTTTACATGAAATAAATGCAATTTATGTTTCGGTCGCATGAATGTTATTAATTAGTACGTGATGTAATTTTGGGTGAATGGAATATGTGTTCCTTTTTTGTGGTATATTGGATGGAAACCCGGACATAAATTCCATAGCCGAATCCGAATGGACGGTAATATGGTTTGCACTCGGGATACAACGCCCCGTACCACTTAATAGGCTCACATATTTCATTTCACTTAAATTTGTATTTGAAGCATGATTATGTTGTTGTAATGTTGTTTTATTTTAAGCGTGATGTGATTAATTATTTTTGTATCAAGAATTTAAGTTGTAATGCGCTTAGAATAATCTCCACCAATGCATGTCTCGTAAACTAGGTTAATATTACACAAATCCAATCATTACAAATGACATAAGTAAGGGACCATTCCGAACCCAACGATTTGAGGTCTTCCCTTGCGAGGGGTGAGTGCGGCCTTAAATCATTTTCCCGGTTCACACCGGGTGACGACCCCATCATTCCCCGGTTTAGTCCTTCGTTGGCTACTCCGTACTCCCAACTAGACCCTGAGTCTAGAACAACAGTGTCGTCCAGTTTCTGTGTCCTACAGTCTGGCGACTCCACTGGGTAGGGATCGGCCTCGAAATATTTGTCTTGTAATGTTTGGATTTGTGTCTTAATTAACCATGTTTACTGTGGGTTTAAGGAGTTTAATCAAAGGCATTGCTAGGGCTAGGTGATGGTTTGGTGTCTTCCTTCATTCACTACCTTTTATAAGGAAAAGCTGTGAAGGCACCTAGATAATCATTTTCCTAGGGGATGGTTGGTGTCTTCCTTCATTCACTACTACCTTTTATAAGGAAAAGCTGTGAAGGCATCTAGATAATCATCTCATGTGATATACTAATTTGGAGGACTCATTGTTTATTCCTGTCACCAAACGATAAGAGCCTAAGGGGCTTGGGTACTTAAGAGAGCCTCGCTCCACCCTCCCTCGGGAAATCTACAACGGGAAGTCCATTTGACAGTTAGTCACATACCTTAACTTGTTGACATATAAGGTGCACTCACTTGGTCGTTTGAACCCTTGAGTGGGGAGTCCTAGTTGTGGGTAATCCTTTATCAATAAGGGCCTTTGTTTACATTCCTAAAACCTACACATGAACCGTAGTTTTATGACTCTTAGAAATTATTTACTTATGCTTGTGTTTGGGACCTTTGTCATTTGGAATCAGTTGGACTTTTTGTCAATAGACATAAACTTGTTGGGCCATTTAAACAGGGACAAGTTCATATCCTTTGACAATTAGGCCAAAAGCTTTTAAAATGTCAATGAGCCATTTTGTGTTTGAGCCTCTTATCATTTGAAGTTGTTTAGTCATATCATCGCATAGTGTAAACTTGTTGGGCCTTTTCAACTGGGACAAGTTTGCACCACGCAATAGTATGATTGAATACTTTGAAATGATAATAAGCCAATTTGTATATATTATCACACACGTCTTATGCACCTCATTCATACATGAATCATGCTAACCCTTGTGTTTCAAAAAGCCATCATAGATACCCGTTGGGTTAGGGAAGAAGAAAGATTTGTCAAGGGACCATCAACCAGCATGAGCAAGTCAACCAACGAGGAATCCCGCTTGGATCGATTGGAGATCAAAGTAACCGAAATTGTTGAGCAACTGCAAGTTTTGAAAAATGTTGTGGCCAGTTTGACTGTACCCAATGTAGCCAGTGACAGAAAGTTGTGCAACCGGAATGGAAATACTATTGGGGAACCTTCAAAGACCAAGCCCACTTTCTCTGAGGTTACCCCTGCTAGAAATAGACGATTCTCCAAACTTGGTAGACCTTTGTCAGAGGTGTTTAAGGAGTTGAAAAGGCAAGGACTCATAATTCCCTTAGAGCCCAGGCCACTTCCAAACCCTGTGCCACGCTACCTTAACCTAAACCTTTTCTGTTACCTCCACCAGTAAAGAGGCCATAACACCGACAACTGCGCCCGCCTTAGGCACGAAATCCAAGACCTCATAGACTCCCAAAAAATACCCGATCCTGAAAGAGAACAACCTGGTACACACAGAAAATCTTCACCCACTCGCATAATCAACCCCGGCCTACCTGACAGCCGTGTCATTCAAACCCAAAACTACCAAACTTCTCGCATGGGGATACAGGGCAACAGTGGTGAAAGTGAAATAAAACAGAGGGAGGATCTTTGGGAAAACCTCTCGGACAGTGACAAAGGTGAATTGGCAGAAGAACTATTGAAACTGGAGAAGGTACTGGTCGAAGAAAGCAAGAAGACAGGGGAAGACGAAGTTGCAAATCACGGGGATGTTATTTCCCTGATCTTATTCAACTCTGATCCATCATTTATTTTGTCTATTGTTTGAACTTTTTTTTCTAAATGATAATAAAGAAGTTCATTTCGCTTACTTGCCTGAGTCTCATTCGTTCAACCTGCACAATATGAGTATATTTGACAACCCTGATACCGTGATTTTCAGTGACACTCAGAAAACGGGGAATTTTCGAAAGAAGCAAATAGAAAAGACAGAATGACCATACAGAAATTGGGAAACGGGGCAGTGAAACTGTCAGACTTAGGAAGGAAATGAGTTCACAGAGCCAATCAACGTGGACAGATTGAAACAGTGCTTTACTTGAGAAAAAGAAGACTTGGAACGCAGCGAAGTGGACTCAAAACAGCGAGCGAAGTGGCAAAACAGTGAGCGAAACACTGTAACAGCGAACCAGTGCGATTGTGGTGACTTAGCCTTTCCGACGGCCGTGTAACGCGCCTCCGAGCAACGACAAAAAAGGTTAGACCTGAGGGTTTATATTATAAAATTCTCTCACATGAAAAAAATAATGGCCTAAAAAATGTATTTTATGTGTTTAATGTGTTAAATTAATTTAGTATGTTGTATGAAACTTATTGCATGAAATAATGATTTAAGAATGTATTTTTGTTTGATTAACATGAATGATTAGTTTAGCATGTCATTTAGAATTAGTATATGAAATAATGACGTAGAAATGCATGTAGTTTATTTTGGCTATTTTAGCATGTCATTTAGAATTAGTTTACACGAAATAATGCAATTTATGTTTCGGTCGCATGAATGTTATTAATTAGTACGTGATGTAATTTTGGGTGAATGGAATATGTGTTCCTTTTTGTGGTATATTGGATGGAAACCCGACATAAATTCCATAGCCGAATCCGAATGGATGGTAATATGGTTTTGCACTCGGGATACAACGCCTCGTACCACTTAATAGGCTCACATATTTCATTTCACTTAAATTTGTATTTGAAGCATGATTATGTTGTTGTAATGTAGTTTTATTTTAAGCGTGGTGTGATTAATTATTTTTGTATCAAGAATTTAAGTTGTAATGCGCTTAGAATAATCTCCACCAATGCATGTCTCGTAAACTAGGTTAATATTACACAAATCCAATCATTACAAATGACATAAGTAAGGGACCATTCCGAACCCAACGGTTTGAGGTCTTCCCTTGCGAGAGGTGAGTGCGGCCTTAAATCATTTTCCCGATTCACACCGGGTGGCGACCCATCATTCCCCGGTTTAGTCCTTCGTTGGCTACTCTACTCCCACTAGGCCCTGAGTCTAGAACAACATGTGTCGTCCAGTTTCTGTGTCCTACAGTCTGGCGACTCCACTGGGGATAGAGAATCGTCGCCTCGAAATATTGTCTTGTAATGTTTGGATTTATGTCTTAATTAACCATGTTTACTGTGGGTTTTCTGGAATTTAATCAAAGGCATTGCTAGGGCTAGGTGATGGTTTGGTGTCTTCCTTCATTCACTACCTTTTTATAAGGAAAAGCTGTGAAGGCACCTAGATATCATTTTCCTAGGGGATGGTTGGTGTCTTCCTTCCTTCATTCACTACCTTTTATAAGGAAAAGCTGTGAAGGCATCTAGATAATCATCTCATGTGATAGACTAATTTGGAGGACTCGTTGTTTATTCCTGTCACCAAGCGATAAGAGCCTAATGGGCTAGGGTACTTAGAGAGCCTCGCTCCACCTTCCCTCGGGGAATCTACAACGGGAAGTCCATTTGACAGTTAGTCACATACCTTAACTTGTTGACATATAAGGTGCACTCACTTGGTCGTTTGAACCCTTGAGTGGGGAGTCCTAGTTGTGGGTAATCCTTTATCAATAAGGGCCTTTGTTTACATTCCTAAAACCTACACATGAACCGTAGTTTTATGACTCTTAGAAATTATTTACTTATGCTTGTGTTTGGGACCTTTGTCATTTGGAATCAGTTGGGGTTTTTGTCAAGAGACATAAACTTGTTGGGCCATTTAAACAGGTACTAGTTCATGTCGTTTGACCATTGGGCCAAAAGCTTCTAAAATGTCAATGGGCCATCATGTGTTTGGGCCTCTTATCATTTAAAGTTATTTAGTTATATTATCGCAAAGTGTAAACTTGTTGGGTCTTTTCAACTGGAACAAGTTTGCACTGCGCAATAGTGTGACTAAATACTTTGAAATGATAACGGGCCGATTATTGTAAATTCTTTTACGAGCATATTTATTTCATGCATTAATACTCATCTCACGCATATCATGCATACATGCATCATGCTAACCCTTGTGTTTCAAAAAAGTCATCATAGATACCTGTTGGGTTAGGGAAGGGAAAAGACTTATCAAAAGATCAGCAGCAAAAATGAGTGAATCTGTGAATGAGAGGTCCCGAATGGATCAGATGGAAGCCAATATTGCTAAAATAACTGAACAACTTTAGAATCTAACTGTGCCTTTTCAAATGTGGCTGTACCCCGTGCTGGGGGTAGTTATGAGAATGAGAGTCGTGAAGAGCCTCAAAACAGGGTTAATGATGATATCCCAATGTTTGAAGATGACATGGCTGAATATGCCGCTGGAAGAGTGGCCGGGTCTCAGGCAGAATTGCAGAAGCTCCGTGACCAGGTTGAGTCAGTTACCCGCAAGATGAAGGGTAAGGATGAAGACTTGTTAGACTATGAGGCAATGACCTTTGAGGAACAGTTGCCTGCTCAGTTCAAGATGCCAGATATGGCCAAGTTCAATGGAAATGGAGATCCAAGGGTCCATCTTCGCCAGTACGTTTCAATTATGAGTTCAGTGGGTTTGTCGAAGCGCCAGGTGCAGAAAATGTTTGGCATGTCACTTGAAGGAGCCACTGTGGTATGGTACCACAGTCTTGAGAAGAAAGTAAAGGAAGACTGGAGAGAATTAGCTGATGCCTTTCTAAAGCAATTTGTTACTGATCTGGAGATTGATTTGTCACTCAGAGACCTGGAGAATATTAAGCAGAAGCCTGAGGAAAGCTTCAAAGACTATGTGGATCAATGGAGAAGCCAGCTTCTAAAAATGCAGACTAGGCCCTCTGAGAAGGACCAAATCAAGATGATCATCAAGGGCACAAAGCCCTCTATTTACAGTAAGTTGAGAATGATGACCTCAATGATTGTGGATTTCCGGCAATTGAGGGAGACTGTCATGGACATTGAAGGGGAGGAAGAAGAAAACAGGAAGTTCTTTGGCCTAAATAGGAGGCCTGTTGGAGGTACGTCAGGTACCAAGCCCGTTTCAGCGGAAGTTGCTACTGTCCTGAATCGGAGGTTCTCTAACCTTGGGAGACCTTTGTCTAAAGTGTTTGAGAAATTGAAGAGGCAAGGGCTCTTAGAACCCCTGGATGCCAAACCATTACCCAATCCCCTACCATCACACTATAACCTAAGCCTTTACTGTCACTTCCACCAATAAAAAGGCCATGATACCGACAACTGCGCCTGACTCCGTCACGAAATCCAAGACCTCATTGATTCCAAAAAGATACCCGACCCCGAAACCGAACAACCCGACACAAACAGAAACCCCTTACCCAATTACCGAGCTGTACCCCCACCAACCTACATGATTAATTCTGGCCTTCCAGAAGACCATGTCTTAGAATCCATCCACCCTATAGCCTTTTGCCTCGGGATTTGGGATAGCAGCAGTGAGGGTGAATCTGAGTTGGGGAAGAATTTCTGGCTTGACTTCTCTAGTAGTGATGAAGAAGAAGTAAAGGGAATGACACGCAGCGGGCGTTTTTATAGTGATGTGGCAGATAAAGGCAAAGAAACCTTGACTGATGGGAGGGAAGTGCCTGAGAATGCAGAGAATGTTGAAGGAGATATAGTGCTGAGACAATTGAGGAAGACAAGAGCACAATTCAGCATATGGGAGTTATTGTGTGCCTCCAAAGAGCATAGACGAGCCATGGTTGAGGCCTTAAGTAAAATTGTTGTACCGGAGGATGCCAACCCTACCATGTTTGTTGGGGTTGTTCAGAAAGGGCAGTACAGATCTCATTTTCTGAGGATGAACTTCCGGCAGAGGGGAGAAATCACAACAGGCCATTGTTCATCAGGGCTGAAGTAAGAGGCAAAAGGACTTCATGCATAATGGTAGATGACGGTTCATCAATCAATGTTTGCCCTTTAAAAATTCTGACAAGGTTGGGCTTGAAGGCTACAGATCTGAACCCTTCCGACATGACCATCAAAGCTTATGATGATAGTAAGCGCGGTGTTGAGGGTACCTTTACGGCAATGGTCAAGGTAGGACCGATTGAAGATGAGGTTGAGTTTACTGTGCTTGATATTCCGGCTACATTTGCTTTATTGTTGGGGAGGCCGTGGTTCCACAAGCTTGGGGGTGTACCCTCCACTTTGCACCAGATGATTAAGTTCCCATTCGGGGGAGAGATTATTACCATCAAAGCTGAAATAGACAATGCAGTTGCTGCCTTGGAAATACTGCCTTTCACAAGGTTCCAGGTATCGGCAACTTTTGAGGAGTGGGTGGATCCCAAGGTAGCCCAAATTATGGAGAAGATGAAATATGAGCCCGGTGAAGGCTCAAAACTGCCAGATTATAGAGGCCAGACAACTAGTAGAGGTTTGGGGTATAAGTCTGATGATGAGAAGCCAAAGATCAAGAAGAAGGACATGAAACTGACGGAGTACTTTGTGAAGGCTTCAGGGTACCAAGGTGAGCCTGAACCAGTAGAGGTGAATGGGGTAGTGGTGCCCGGATTTGAAATCTTCCAGGATCTGTTGGGAGAGAAACTAGTGGCTGAAGAAAAGAAGCAAGAGGATGAGGAGTGGGAGGAGGAACTAATGAAACTGGAGGCATTGACCCTCGATGGGAAGAAAGAACCTGAAAAAGACATTGAGGAGGAAATATCCGTAGATGATGAGGATGTTTACCTCCCAGATTTATTTGAATGTACTCCTACTTTTACTGGCAATAAAGACAGTATTTCTGCTTACTCGGCTGAGTCTTCTCTTTTCCCATTATATGATCTAAGCATATTTGATATCAACTCCACTAAGACAAATGCCTTTAACCTTGGGACACCTGAGGATCCTAAGGAAATTTTATCGCAAGTGAGGTCACTCCTGAGGAAATGAAGAAAATAGAAGAAGTATTAGCCAGGTATGCTAGAGTGTTCGCCTGGTCTTATGAAGACATGCCCGGGGTAGATAGAAGCATTGCTCAACATTCTATTCCGACTTATCCGAACATGAGGCCGGTGAAACAGAAACTTCAACGGATGAGACCAGAATGGGCTGAGAAAGTTAGAGAAGAAGTCAAGAAACAGATTGATGCGGGTTTCCTGGAAGTGGTAAAATATCCAGAATGGTTGGCAAATATTGTGCCAGTGCCGAAGAAGGATGGAAATGTTAGAATGTGTGTAGACTACAGAGACCTTAATAAGGCTTGCCCGAATGATGAATTTTCTTTGCCACATATAGACGTACTGGTTGATAGTGCGGCTTTATCTGTTATGTATTCATTTGCAGACGGGTTTTCAGGGTATAATCAAGTTCTCATGGCAGAGGAAGATAAGCACAAGACTGCCTTTGTCACCGAGTGAGGTACTTATTGTTACAAAGTGATGCCGTTTGGGCTCAAGAATGCAGGAGCTACTTATCAGTGAATGGCTACTACCTTGTTCCACGACTTGATGCACAAAGAGATCGAAGTATATGTGGATGACATGATGGTGAAATCCGAGATGAGAGACGGGCATATTGAGGCACTTGAGAAGTTCCTTCAGAGGGTTGACAAGTACAATTTGAGATTGAACCCCAAGAAATGTGTGTTTGGGGTAACGTCAGGGAAACTGCTTGGAAATACGGTTGGAATGGGAGGAATAGAAGTAACTCCTAGAAGATCAAAGTAATCACTGAGATGCCAGCACCGAAAACAGAAAAAGAGGTGAGGGCATTCCTTGGAAAGATTCAGTACATCAGTCGGTTCATTGCCAAGTTGACTTCAGTTTGTGAGCCTATCTTCAAGCTATTGAGAAAAGACCAGCCAGTAAAATGGAACGAACAATGTCAGACAGCCTTCGACAGAATCAGAGAGTATTTGGTACAGCCACCTGTTTTGAAACCGCCGAGACCGGGAAAGCCTTTGATACTGTATTTGGCCATAGAGTCAGAAGCATTGGGGGCAATGATGGTACAAGCAGATGAGACGGGGGTGGAACATGCAGTTTATTATCTAAGTAAGAAGATGCTCCCGTATGAGGCTCGTTATCATGAAGTGGAAAAGATATGCTTGGCAGTGGTATGGGCTTCCAGAAAGTTGCGGCATTACTTCCAGTCCTACAAGATCCAGGTAGTGGCAAAAGAAAACCCTTTTAAGTATCTACATTCAGTGCCGTCGCTAGTGGGAAAGTTGGGCAGATGGTTAGTACTGTTGACAGAGTTTGACATTGAGTACCTCACCTCCAAGGTAATCAAAGGGCGAGCAGTGGCGGAGTTCCTAGCACTACAGCCTGTTGAGGGGGACCAGTATAAGTTTGAGTTCCCAGATGAAGAAATCAGAGCCATAGCGGTTCAGGGATGGAAATTGTACTTTGACAGAGCCGTTAACTACAAAGGAGCCGGAATTGGAATTGTGATAGTAACCCCCGAGGGAGAAACTTTGCCCATGGCCAAGAGGTTGACATTCAGAGTAACGAACAACATGGCCGAATATGAAGCATGTGCTTTTGGGTTGACTGCATTGATAGCCTTGAAAGCTGAAATTGTGGAAATCTACGGAGATTCGATGCTGGTAATCCGTCAGTTGCAAGGAGAATGGGAATTGAAAGAGGAACGGTTGAAGCCCTATCTTTTCCACCTGAAAGGGTTGGCACAAGCCATCCCCAATTGTAAGTTTCAGCACTTGCCGCGGGAAGAGAATCAGATGGCAGATGCACTGGCTACACTTGCAGCTACTTGGGAAAATCCGGAGAAGTTAGTAATGAGACCGTTGGTATTGACTACAGCAAACAGCCCGACTTATGAGACAGAGAAAGTTCTGGAAGTGGAAATTGACGACGGTAAGCCTTGGTACCATGACATTCAGAGATATCTGGAGCACGGGGAATTTCCAGAAGGGGCAAGCAGAAAAGATAGACTGGCCATTCAGAAATTGGCCTCTCAGTATGTGATCTTGGGAGGAGAACTGTACAAAAGGCAAGCAAACGGCATTCAGTTGAAATGTTTGAGAAAAGAAGAAGCTCAGAAAGTGATGGAAGAGGTACATGCCGGGGTATGTGGTCCACACATGAATGGGCTGAACTTGTCCCGCAAGGTCGTGAGACAGGGATTTTATTGGTCAACTATGGAGGCAGACTGCGCAAGGATGGTAAAGCACTGTCACGACTGTCAGGTACATGGTAATCTGAATCACTTGCCGCATACAGAGTTGCATGGGTTGTCGGAGTCATGGCCTTTCTCAGCATGGGGAATCGACATGATCGGGGAAATTCGGCCCAATGCATCGAATGGGCACCGCTTTATAGTAGTGGCAGTGGATTACTTCTCAAAGTGGGTAGAAGCTGAGTCGTTTCGCAATGTTACAGCGAAGCAGATGGCCAAATTTATAGCTTGGAGTCTTATTTGTCGATATGGCATGACACACCACGTGGTAACAGACAATGGAGTTCAATTTCAGGGAGAAACCAAGGCAATGTTACAGCGGTATGGAATAGGCCATCACAAGTCCTCACCGTACAGACCACAGGCTAATGGGGCAGTCGAGGCAGCCAACAAGACGATTAAGACAATATTGGCCAAGATGACGGAAAACTGCAGGGATTGGGCCGATAAACTACCATATGCTTTGTGGGGATATAGAACTTCTGTGAGAACTGCAACAGGAGCTACGCCTTATTCCTTGGTCTATGGAATGGAGGCAGTATTTCCAGTGGAAGTGGAGATTCAGTCCATGCGGGTTTTAGCTGAAGCAGAATTACCTGAGTCAGAATGGGCAGCACAGAGGTTTGAGCAGTTAGCATTGGTGGATGAGAAGAGGATGAAGTCCTTGCATCATATGCAGATTTATCAGAAGAGGTTGGCTCGAGCATTTAATAAGAAGGTACGCCCTACCAAGATCAAGAAAGGTGACTAAGTACTGAAGCAGTCAAAGCCATCGACAACAGACCCTCGAGGAAAGTTCAGACCAAACTGGGAAGGACCTTACATTGTACAGAAGGTAATGGGGAATGGAGCAGTAAGGTTGTCAGACTTGGAAGGGAACGAGTTCACTGAGCCGATCAATGTGGACAGGTTGAAACTGTACTTTGCCTAGAAATGATGGGGCAACATCCTGAAGAACAGGCGGAAGACCTAACCCAACAGGATAGGAAATTCACTCTTGCATGCATGCATACATGTAACAAACTTGTGTCTTGTCTCTTGTGTTTTGTTTTATTTCATATTCACAGGTTTTGGAGAAGAAAGAAGAAAGCAACGAGAATAAGATGATCAGAAATCTTGAAAGCACTGTATTGGATTCGGGTAGTAATCCTTGGGTTAAGGCCTATGTTGGTATCAGAATTGAGAAGGAATCTGAGGGTTGGGGCCCAAGGGTTGGGGCCCATTTAAGTCTGAGTTTCAGGAATGGATCCTGGGGGCGAAGCCCACATTTTCAGCAATAGAAAGAAAGAATCCTTGAGTGAAAAAAAAAGGGAAGTCTGTGGCGGTTAGACATATGTCCGGTGATGACATTGTATGCTGTGGCGAGGAGCTTTAGAAACGACAAGTGCAAGATGTACTCTTGTCCGGTACTCTGAAGGGGTCAATCTCGGCTAGACTCACAAACACCTTATTTTGGGATCTCAACAGTGGAAGCCTGAGCGGTTAACGAGGTGATCAGTTGAAGAGATTTTGGATCGGTGAATGACCGTTTGTTTGAATGTCCACCTTGGTTTACTGAGTCTACGATATATGATATGGTCGGAAGCAAAAAAAAAAGAGGAAAAGAAAAGGAAATGGACCACCTATAACCGATAAGCGTGAAGCTGCCCATGGGCGAGTATTAGGACCACCATGAGGAGAAATGCTACCTTAAGGGGTAGGTGTGTCAAATAATAAAAAATAATAAAAAAAATAAATAAATAGAGAAGAAGAAAAAAGAGAAGGAGAAAAAGAAAAAGAAAATGAGAAAAAGTGAAATAAGGCAGAAGACCATATCATGTTGAGTATGACGAAGTGATCGCCGAGTGTGATCAAGACATTCAGATTGGTTAGATCCATCATCCCGACTCTCCGAAGCGAAGTCATTGAGCCAGCCTACTTGAGGATTAAGCTGCGAAAGAGCCTTGGCACACACGCACCAGGAATCTAGCTTGGATCACCCATTCAGATGATTGGATTCGAGTAAGTCGAGTACTTGGAAGATTCTTCAGTTTTAAGGCAAATCATTTGTTGAGGATGAGAATATGTCTAGCTGTCAAGATTATTCCACGAGAGGTAATAATGTGTGAGATAGAACATCAGAATCAGCTTAGGGGTGAAGCCCATATTGGTTTGGGAGCGAGGCTCCACATCACATCGTGTTAGCTTGAGGGCGAGGCCCATATCAATTTAGGGGCGAGGCCCACATCCGTATCAGCTTGGGGGCGAGGCCCAGATCAGCTCGGGAGCGAGGCTCCATATCATATCAGCTTGGGGGCGAGGCTCCACATCATCATCAGTTCGAGGGCGAGGTCCCTATTGTCAGCGGTGTTGGGTCGAGGTGCCCAGGGCTGAGGTGCCCCCATTGTCGGTTGTAGTTCCGAGTCGAGGTGCCCAGGGTTGAGGTGCCCACTACATAATCAGTTCGAGGGCGAGGTCCCTATTGTCAGCGCGTGTTGGGTCGAGGTGCCCAGGGTCGAGGTGCCCACTACATCATCAGTTCGAGGGCGGGAGGCCCCTATTGTCAGCGATGTTGGGTCGAGGTGCCCAGGGTCGAGGTACCCCCGTTGTCGGTTGTAGTTCCGGGTCGAGGTGCCCACTACATCATCAGTTTGAGGGCGAGGTCCCTATTGTCAGCGGCGTTGAGTCGAGGTGCCCACGTTGTCAGATGCAGTTATTGGGATGTGTCCCAGGATTGAGGTCCACTGCATCATCACATCAACTCAGCAACAGGCGGACCGGGTGGCAGCTGGCGAGCCAGGTAAGTAAAAATGCATTGCACGAACTTTGATAGGATTGTAACTAGCACACACTGAACAAATCCCATCAAAGTGGGGGCGACTGTAGGCATTGCATTTTTGCATACCAAACCCGATGAGGAGTCTTGAAAGGAGGCACTGCCTTTTTAGTCGTGGAGTTCGCGGAAAGCGGTCGAAGGAAAGGTAAAGTCAAGAGAGGATATATTTCGGAATTAATCCGCTAAGTTCGCTTAGAGTTTGCTTGCTGAATGGTCGTTTCAAAGTGTTCCTACAGCCCGAAAATCACCGCAAACCCTTCCAAACCCACCTAGACACCCAAATCCACATCCAAAGCCCATTAAACCAAAACCAACCAAGCACCAAGCCCACCACCTAGGAGGCCCACGACCTTGACACCATTTTCTACCCTCCTTACACTATTCCATCATGATTTACCCTTCTACCTATTCACTTTAACATTTGACCTTGCCTTTTACCTTGATGTTAACTTTCCAAGACATTTATTAAACCAACCCTACATCATTTAATAGCCTCCCTCACCAAGTCAAGCACTCCCCCCACACCATTAATTCCCTACACCCCACGCCCATCACCATCCACCACCTTTGATATTTTTTCAAACTATCTTTTGTATATGTCAACAAAGCCATCCAATTATGTATTTTATTTCAACCAAGTTTGGTATCAAATAAATATCCTTGGCTACCCATTAAATGCACTCTAAATTGCCTATATAAACCATGATTTTCTGCCTTGGGGAGGCCATTAGAGATCAAGGATATACCAAGCAAAATATCAAGTATTTGGAAGATCAAAACAACTCCCATTCAGCCCCTAGTGTTCACGCCTAAAGCCACCACCTTCACTGCCTTCACTCCACTCTTCACACGTTCAGCCCTCGTTCCCCCTTCTTGTTCACGCCATTTGCTACCATTTAGCTCCTAATTACCTCATTTAACCTTCAAAATGCCCAGCCCTCTACTGCTTATCAACATTCACGCCAAACAGCCCCAATAAGCCCACATTCACGCCAAAACAGCCCCAACTCACTGCAGTTCACGCCCAAGTTGCCCCTCATTTAGCCCCTGAAACTTGCGCCTAAAACCACCCCAATTTCCCTCTCAAACCAGTATATAAGTTGCCTCATCCAAGCCACATTATCCACACTAAAACAGCAGCTCATTCATGCCCAAACAGTGACCAAAATCACCGAAACAGTGAACCAAAAACCTGCACTTATAAGTCTTCGAGAAATCGAGCTTATGGCAACCCAATACCTCCTCAAATTCACCAAAACAAACTTATATTCATTACCAACCAGTGGGCAAAGCACGAAGACTTGGAACGCAGCAAAGTGGACTCAAAACAGCGAGCGAAGTGGCAAAACAGTGAGCGAAACACTGCAACAGCGAACCAGTGCGATTGTGGTGACTTAGCCTTTCCGACGGCCGTGTAACGCGCCTCCGAGCAACGACAAAAAAAGGTTAGACCTGAGGATTTATATTACAAAATTCTCTCACATGAAATAATGGCCTAAAATGTATTTTATGTGTTTAATGTGTTAAATTAATTTAGTATGTTGTATGAAACTTATTTGCATGAAATAATGATTTAAGAAATGTATTTTTGTTTGATTAACATGAATGATTGTTTAGCATGTCATTTAGAATTAGTTTACATGAAATATGACGTAGAAATGCATGTAGTTTATTTGGCTATTTTAGCATGTCATTTAGAATTAGTTACACGAAATAAATGCAATTTATGTTTCGGTCGCATGAATGTTATTAATTAGTACGTGATGTAATTTTGGGTGAATGGAATATGTGTTCCTTTTTTGTGGTATATTTGATGGAAACCCGGACATAAATTCCATAGTCGAATCCGAATGGACGGTAATATGGTTTGCACTCGGGATACAACGCCCCGTACCACTTAATAAGCTCACATATTTCATTTCACTTAAATTTGTATTTGAAGCATGATTATGTTGTTGTAATGTTATTTTATTTTAAGCGTGATGTGATTAATTATTTTTGTATCAATAATTTAAGTTGTAATGCGCTTAGAATAATCTCCACCAATGCATGTCTCGTAAACTAGGTTAATATTACACAAATCCAATCATTACAAATGACATAAGTAAGGGACCATTCCGAACCCAACGGTTTGAGGTCTTCCCTTGCGAGGGGTGAGTGCGGCCTTAAATCATTTTCCCGGTTCACACCGGGTGGCGACTCCATCATTCCCCAGTTTAGTCCTTCGTTGGCTACTCCGTACTCCCAACTGGGCCCTGAGTCTAGAACAGCATGTGTCGTCCAGTTTCTGTGTCCTACAAGGAGGTTGTGTTTACCGATGGTACAGGAAACAACTTTGCTCTGGATAGACCCCCTCGGAATTCCATTGGTAGTATGACTATGTGTCTATGGAAATCCGAAATCAGGGTAGGTGTATTTGGTCTTAACTTGAGACTTGCACCGCTAATACTTGCGACAATCAATATACTTTGGTTTTGGTCATCCAGGGCTTTAACAGGTTATATGTACGCCTCTGCTGGGTACATTGAGAATCATAGTGTGTTGGGTGTGATGTCAAGACGGAAGTATCACTCCAGTCATATGGAGATGATGATCGCGTAAGGATACAAAACTGGTTCTCTAAAGGGTTGCAACCATCGGGATAATATTATTTGGTCATGATTATCCGATAATAAAGAAACTAGTTGCTAGTAATCCGATATATGCTTCGTACGGGGTAGACACTGTACCAGCCCCAGGCCTTGCATGTGATCATCCGATACTGGATCGAAATACGCAATACTACGTATACTACGCCCAATATAGATCCTTATATTCCTGTAAGGATATTTCTGGAGAATTGGGTAGGCATGGTGCTTTGCTAGAAGCCAACCTTGTCTTGTAAATCAGTATAAATGTAGTACTAGGTACTTACATGTTCGGATAGTCCGACGACCGTATTTACTGCCAACATATCCGGGGATCTCATGGGTCGCTTCCCGAAGATTCACCGATGACGTATAACTCGCACTTTAATTAATCTGGGATTAATTGGATGAGAGAGAAAATTAATCTGGGATTAATTACAGAGATATTTTATCTGGGATAAAATATCATTTAAAGAGAGATAACGATTAATTTGGAATTAATGGATTAAAATAATATATTCGATATATTATACGAAATTGGATTTCGACGCGAAATTAAAATTTGATTTTAATTCGGGGGAACGAGTTAATTTAGAATTAATTCGTTAGCGACGTGAATAGTGATTTCGTTAGGCATAATCATTTAATTACGTCGCAATGGAAAATTCATTAATTTGGAATTAGCGAACCCGAGCCCGGGATTATTTGCGAGCGCATTCGCATTTCGAATTCGAGTGTGGCACGCAAGTCAAATCAAGTGTCAAATCACAAGCCACATCAAACGTCAAATCAATAGTCACTTTGAGTGATGTGATAACTTGTCACTTGATTGATTGAGTGATGTGACTTGATGGAAGTGGTTGGAAAGCTTTTTGAAAGCTAGATTGACATATATTATTATTTAATGTTTTGGTATATGTTGAATTGATTTTAGAAATCAATTAACACTTACACATTTCCATCTCTCTCTTCTCACACACGGTTTGGAGCCAAACTTCTTCTTCTCTCTCATGCCCAACAAGGGCCATTTTTCTTCTGGTTTGCCGAGAGCCAATGAGGAAAAATGGAAGCAAAGTGTGATATTTTGTGGCAAAAACATCAAGAGCTAGCACTCAAAGAGACATGCGAAGGTGATAGGGAAGTCCACCCATGTGCTTGGAATCACCATCAACCAAAGCTTGGAGCTTGGAGGATGATTGAAGCCGAAAATGGAGGACAAAGAAGCAGTGGACTGCCGTGAGCTACAGTGGGCAGAAAAGAATTTTTTTGTTGTCAACTGCGTCGCTCAACCGATCATTGTGAGTATTCCGCAACTCCGTGATGTATTCGTATATTTATTTTGTGCTTGTTATTCGATCCTCGGAACCGTAGAACTCCAACATGAACAAAGCCGAGAATGGCACTCCAAGAATGGAGCACAGTTCGGGAATGAACAAAGCCGAGAATGGCACTCCGAGAATGGAGCACGGTTCGGGAATGAACAAAGCCGAGAATGGCACTCCGAGAATGGAGCACGGTTCGGGAATGAACAAGCCGGGAATGGCACTCCGAGAATGGAGCAAGGTTCAGGAATGAACAAGCCGAGAATGGCACTCCGAGAATGGAGCACGGTTCGTGAATGGACCACCTCACAATAACGGTTCGGGAATGGACCACCTCACAGTAACGGTTTGGGAATGGACCACATCACAGTAACGGTTTGGGAATAGACCACCTCACAGTAACGGTTCGGGAATGGACCACATCACATCAACGGTTCAGGAATGGACCACCTCACAATAACGGTTCGGGAATGAACTAGGGGTCGAATCACCTCACCACCATATCAACTCAGTTCAAAGCAACCGAAAAATCAAGCAACAGTTGGCGAGCCAGGTAAGTAAAAATGCATTGCATAAACTTTGATAGGATTATCATTGTCACACAATGCACAAGTCCCATCAAAGTTGGGGCAACTGTAGGCACTGCATTTTTGCATGTAAATCCCGATGATGAGTCTCACATGGAGACACTACCTCTTTAAATTATGGGAATCGCGGGAAACGTACGTCGGAATGGAAGAGTCAGGAATTGACATCTTATTGGATTTAATTCACTTTTTAGCTTCGGGTTTGCTTGTTGGACCTCTGTTTTAAAACACATCCCTAGCCCAAAACCAAAGCCACATGCCCACCTAGCCCAACCTCATCAAATCACATCCAATAATAATTAAAACATTTAAAACACATGTCAAAAAATAAATTAAATCAAATTAAATGAAATGAAATCAAATAAAATCAAGATAAATCACATTCCTAATTAAAAGAAATCAAATCAAATTTTAATAAATCACCTCCCTAAATTAAGTAGATACTTTCCTTATGATATGCTAATTAGGAGATATCACCGTTGATTGCATGATCTCTTTCTTTCCCATGCAAGGTAAACCCTAACCTTTGCCTATAAAAGAAGCCTAAACCCAACCTTGAAACCCCTGGTTCATTCTCAAAAAAAACACAAAGAAAATAACCACGCCCATAGCCTCCAAGAATCCTCCATTGCCGCAACCAAAAAGCACTTCTCTCTCCCTTAGCATTCACGCATCAGCCCATCACAGAAAGCCTCCATTCACGTCACAAACCACTCACTGCCTTCAACACAGCCCCATAGCTATTCACGCCAAAACACATTCATCGCGTCATAGAAAACCCTCACAGCAGCCTTTAATACGTATATAACACCCATAAAATAACCCTCGCATAAACCAAGCTTCACGCCCAAATTGCCACTCACTTCACGCCATTAGCGATCCTTCAAACGCATAATCACCCCACTGACCAGCCTGCCTTCAGCGCATGATCATACTCCCTGACCAGCCTCAACTTCATGACATCAGTCCACCAAAAACTGCCCAAAACACCGAAACTGCACTACCCAAAATACTGAAACTGCACTGTCCAGTAAACCCATAAACAGCAAGCCAAAACTGTCCAGTAAACTTGTAAACCGTAAGCCTAAAACTGCATTATATTACCGTAAAATAGTGACCAGAAAATACAACAAAAATAGCAGCGAAATCGAGTAAAACAGTAGCCTGAAGCAGTGAAACAGCGAAGGAAAACAATGAACTAGTAATCGGAAAAGTTGTGGAGTATCAACCCTTTCGACGACCGCGAACGCACTTCCAAGAGACGACTTAAGAGGTTAGACCTGAGGGCATCCTTTTTTTATTTATTCTCTTTTATTTTTATTTATTTTATTACTTTATTTCGCATAAGTATTGTGGATTGATGTATGTTATGGCTATCGGATGGAAACCCATACGTAAATTCCATAGCTGAATCTGAATGGACGGTAGTACGGTCTGTACTTGGGAAATAACTCCACGTACTACTTGAGCAAACGGCATGTGTTTCGTTTTATTTAATCTTGTTCATCTACTATTCGCATTTTTTTATTCTGCCATTTATTTTCTGCTTGTTACTTATTTATGCATTGTAATGTAATGCGTATTGGCAAATCAAGTTGGATTAAAGGTCCTCCGTTTTGAGGGATGAAAAGCCTAAGGGCTACCTTTGCCGTGACGTTTTACCTCGCCGGACGAAGTGTGTTTGATTGAATGTGAGATATGTTTAATCGGACATACGAAGTCCCATATCTTTGTCTTATTTATTTATGCATTGTAATGTAATGCACATGGGCAAATCAAGTTGGATTAAAGGTCCTCCGTTTTGAGGGATGAAAAGCCTAAGGGCTACCTTTGCCACGACATTTTGTCGCGCCAAATGAAGTGTGTTTGATTGAATGTGAGATGTGTTTAATCGGACATACGAAGTCCTATATCATTGTCTTATTTATTTGTATGCATTGTAATGTAATGCGCATGGGCTTATTATATTGGTCTAGAGGTTCTCTACTTGAGGGAAGAAAAGCCTAAAAGGCTACCTTTACCATGACATTTCACCGTGCCTTTTATTATTCTGTTATCTGTTTTCTGTATGACATCTCCTTGTTAAATTATGCATCATAGTGTAATGCGCATGGGTAAATCAAGTTGGATTAAAGGTCCTCCACCTTGAGGAATGAAAAGCCCAAGGGCTACCTTTGCCACGACGTTTTACCGCGCTGGACGAAGTACACTCGATTGAATGTGAAATATGTTCAATCAGGCATACGAGGTCCTACATCGTGTATTTTTTTTATCCCTGTATGTGTTTCTGTCATTTCAGATGCCATTTTGGCAATCTCATTCGAACGCGTTTCCAAACGCTACACGAACGTATGCATTCTGCCTCATTTGTTCGAACACGTTTACGAATGCTACACGAATATATGCATTCTGCCTCATTTCGTTCGAACGCATTTACGAACGCTACTCGAACGCGCATATTTTTTTTATCATGCATCAGGTGTTACCCCGTTCGAACACATTTCCAAACGATATACGAACGCGAACCTTTTATTTACCGTTCGAACGCGTTTTCAAATGCTACATGAACGTACATACAGTGCACAGAATTCTTTTCGTCATATTTCATACATGTTTGCTTCTTTGATCATTTATTTTGCACTATATGATTAATCATATCATTTCATTATTTACACTTAGGAAATTGTCATCTATTTATATTTCCGCATTTATCCATTTAATGTGTTTATGAATTGTGTGCTTGTCGTTATGTCAATTTGCTTCTATGTATGCGAATTAGGTGTAGGTTGTATGCAAACTTAGGAGGAGGATACTATTTGGAATATATGTTGCGTAGACTTGGTTAGATTATTGCACAAATTCTTTCATTACAAGTGGCATAAGTAAGGGACCATTCCGAACCTAACGGTTTGAGGTCTTCCCTTACGAGGGGTGAGTGTGGCCTTAAATCATTTTCCCAGTTCACACCGGATGGCGACTCTATTTTTAGTTCTCCGGTTTAGTCCCCTGCGGGCTACTCTATACTCCCAACCAGGCCGCGAGCCTGGAACAGAGTCACCGATTTCTGTGTCCTACAACTGTAATAAAGCCCTTGGAGTAATAAGATGATGGCTTCCACGCCTTATGAGAATCATTACTCTTAAATGTTTCTAGTCATAGTTTTGTGAATAATCTGGGCGTTCATAAAGCGGAGAGACTAGCATGATGATATGATCCACCCTTAAGTGGGGTAGCCGATCTCATAGGCTACTAGCTGAGATTCGTCCACTTGGTGTATCACATGGATGCATGAGTTGCTCGTGTCCATCGAACTGACCACCGAAAGTTTTCATATGGCGTGT
Organism: Zanthoxylum bungeanum; assembly: GCA_019454045.1. Classification (NCBI taxonomy): domain Eukaryota; kingdom Viridiplantae; phylum Streptophyta; class Magnoliopsida; order Sapindales; family Rutaceae; genus Zanthoxylum; species Zanthoxylum bungeanum. The sequence goes on from SKCR01049717.1 coordinate 41,446, forward strand.
TTATCCCATGTGTCTGTGAGAACTTTCATGTATCGATTATATACTAGTCCTTAGACTTGAGGTCTTTACAATCTTATGTGTGGATCAAATAACTTTGACATTCTCCTTCCCCGGTTCAAAAGATCCGGTCATAAGGGTATGATTAGGTTATTTGTTGAAACATATGAAGTTGTAAAGATACAACAGAGAATCACCACTCTCTCTGATAATATTTTCTTATAAGAGTAGTATTCCAGTTCGCGGGTTGATATGTGTGATCAGTATTTGAGACTGTGGCCACAACGGAAGAATCCTGTGAGATTCTTGGGTTAGCACAATTCATGACACTATCAATATCATACCTTTGACCATATGGGTAGACATTTTTCGAACCCTAGATAATAGGTGGGGATACAGTGAGGCGAAGGACCGTATCATATGTAAATCGCATACAGAATGGGTATATATATCTTTCCTTCTCATTTGGGGGTCTTGGCATGTTGCTAGATGTCAACCATGTTCATTGAAATCGAACGACCATCTGATCGGAGGATAATTTATGTTTGATTAAATTATCACGATTCATTTCATGTCCAACTTGAGGGGAACCCAAAAGGTCACACACAATAAAGTCGAAATCAATGGTTAACAGTGCACAGTACATATTTAACAGCATATATGATTGCTGTAGGAATTGTTCATAAATGGTTCAATGTGTTTAATTATTGAACAGATCATTTATGAGGTTCCATAGTGGCTTAGAGATTGGTGAATGACGATAGGGGCACTTTGGGAATTGGAATAAATAGATAAAAAAAAATTACTATTCATGTGAATAGTAATGCGTGAATAGTATTTTTTTTATTTATTTTTTGTTATTTGTTTTGAATTCCAATTCAGCCCAAACTATTATTATGGTTTTATAATCTCATTAAACCACTAAATTAAGATCCAATGGCTAAGATTAAATTGGCTTTTATCCCACATCAGATTCTTAATTAATTTTGTTGTCTTTGGAGCACTATATAAACCCAAAGAATTCTTCACAAATTTTTGCACCAAACCTTTCATATATTGGGTTTATATAAGTGAGCAACTCTAAAGTTTTAAGAGTAAGCCACTGATTTTGAGGGTCCTTAAGTCTAATTGACTAGAGGAACCTTGAGTTAAATGTTTTAAGGTATTTGTCTGGGCTAGCACCAAGGGCAAAATACCCGTGCACTCAAGGCATAGTCTTGCCGTTGAGTTTTGTCTTTGGTGTGTGCATCTTTGGAGGCCACACACTTGGGTGGCTCTTTGGAACGTGGAAGCTTTATGAGTTCGAGAAAAGCTTGTAGATTGGAGGGAGGACTGGAGGAGTCTTCGGTTCAAGTAAGTCTTTTTCTTTCTTTACATTAATTAGAGTTCTTATGATAGTTAGCATGTTTAGGTTTATGTTCTTTGCATGTTTTATGAGTTTTATGCTTAAAATATATAGTAACATACCTAGGCTTGTAGAATAATCAAAACAAATGGGTCTTGGGCAAAGGGAAAGTGGCATAATAATTTTAATTAATTTTTATTTTTCCGCTGCGTACTCACGGCCGCTTCCCAACAGTGGTATCAGTGCGCCATTTTTGTTTTGATTAGTTCTCACTCATTTGAACTCGAAATTGGGTGTTTAAAAGCTCGTTGGAAAGCTAACACCCTGAATTTAATTTTAGGCACAAGTTTTACATAATTTGGTTAAGATTTGAATTGTGAAATTGCATTTAAAGTTCACGCGTCTGCGAGAAAATGTGAGTAGTAAATTTATTTGAATAAAATAAAATGCAATATCATAATTAAATATTAATTAAAGTTATTTAATGCCTAAAATAATTCCAACATATTAAAACTCATATGCTTGATGATTCTATGTATGATTAGAATTGGCATGATTATTTTAGGGTGCAAGCATCTAGAGACTTTCTAAGAAATAGAAAGTGTATTGCTTATCCCTTAGCTAAATAATTATTCTGTGATGAACTTAGAGATTTATTACCTTAAGGATAATAAATATAAATCACTTGTTTATATAAAAGACATTATAAAAGATACAAGTGGGGTGGGACCAAGGCGTTAATAAAACTTTCCAAACTAAAGTTAATTTAACCAAAGGTATTACTAGAGTTAGATAATGATTTAGTGTTCTTCCTTCACTTACTACCTTTTTATAGCCAAAAGTAAAAGATGTGAAGACATCTAGATAATCATTTACTCAAAGCTTACCTTAAAGCATATTTAACGTGTTGGACTAATTTTGAGGATCTATTGTTTATTCCTGTCACCAAGGCGATAAGAGCCAAATAGGTAAGGGTATTTAAGAGAGTTCGCTCCACCCTCCCTCTAGAGAATTTTCAATGGAGGAATCTATTTGACAGTTATTCACTTAAACTTGCTAAAATCCTCAATAATAATTGAAGTCTAGAATTTGCCTCCCATTGTAAAGTATAGACCCAAATGGCTTAAACCGTATTGGCAGGACCAGACTGACCAATACCAATGTCCCTAAATCGTACTATTGACAATGGTTTGACTTTTCTAAGTCATAAGACGCATGACCCTTAGACGTGATTTTATAACTTAGTGGCAAAGATTGGGTGTCCACAAGGACTAGCATAAGTTATGTCATGTTTTGATTGCCTAACCCAATGATCAAGGAATTGTGATTTATATCATAAATTGGTTGGAAACCTACATAATTATCATATTTTATAACAACCCGCCCTAGTCAGAGTTATGAAATGATGATAATGGGATCCTTACCCACAGAAATCCATCATATTGGGGTTGATGTGATTTGCTTAAAATTTTAAAATAATTGAGTGAGAGCAACTTCATAATATTAAAAGCCTATGTTATTATGAAACATTAATGAAAACATATTCATAATTTTAACATTCTCTCTTAACATGTGGGTTAAAATATTTCACAAACATTCAAATGGAAAATAGAGTATCACTTCGTTCCATCCTTGATGAGCATAAGCTCAAAGGGGACAACTACAATGACTGATTAAAACCTTAAAATTATCTTACGACAAGAAAATATTTTCTATGTCTTGAAATACGATTTCCCCATGAACCCGCAGAAGATGCTGACCAATTACATTCGATGCTTGGAAGAAACACGTCAATTATAATGAACAAGCAGTTTGCATAATGATTGGCTCTATGTCGGACGAACTTCAGAAAGCTCACGAAGATATGGATGCTCAAACCATCATATTTCACTTGAAGGAGTTATATGCAACTTCTGTTCATACCGTGAGATTCCAAGTGTCATGTGCCTTATTCCAAACAAGGTATAAGGTAGGATCTGTTAGTGGACATGTGCTTAAGGTGATTGGCCACATTGAAAAATTGGCCACCTCGGGTTCATCGGGATCATGAGAAATGTCAGGATCTAATTCTTCAGTCATTACCAAAAGATTCTCTAACTTTATTATGCAGTTTCATCTGTCTGATAAAGAAGCTACTTTAGCAGAATTGCACAATCTGATAAAGCAATCAAAGAATGACTTGAGACCGGAGCTTAAAACCTCCGTCATGCTTACAGATATGAACCTGAAGCCACAAGGCCCAAAGAAAAATAAGGCCAAGGCCAAGGCTCCAGATCACCAAAAGCCCAATGGTAAGGTGGAGAAGAAAAAAGGAAAAGGGAAATGTTTCTTTTGTGGAAAGAAGGGTCATTGGAAGAAAGACTGCAAATCTTTGAAAGCCAAGTAAGCTATGGAAGCCCAAGAGGCCAAGAAGCCCAATGCTTCAGGTATGTTGTATATGATTGAACTATATTCTCAAAACTCTGAACCTTCTACTTGGGTGCTTGACACCGGTTGTGAGACTCACTTGTGTAACAATGTGCAGGGCCTGAGAAATAGTAGAAGACTCCGTCATGGGGAGGTTGACTTACGCATGGGTAATGGAGCAAAACTAGCTGCATTGTGCGTGGGGACTTATTCATTAGTTTTGCCGAATAGTTTAGTTTTAGACTTAGAAGATTGTGTTTATGTACCTTTTCTAGTAAAGAAAATCATTTCAATTTCTTCTTTATGTAATAAAGGCTTTTCATGCCTAATAAGTTGTAATGAATGTTCTATTTATTTCAATGAAATAAAATATGGAGATGGTATTTTGAATAATGGTATATATGTCCTACAAACTAACAAAGAATGTTCAATCTCTAATATATACAACGTTAACTCGAATAATCTCAATGATCACTTCTTCTAGGGCACAGTCACTTAGGTCATATCAATGAAACAAGATTAACTAAGCTACATAAGGATGGGTATTTCAAACCCTTCAAATATAAACCTTATGGAACTTCTGAGTCTTGTTTACTTGGTAAAATGACCAAATTACCCTTCAATGGTAAATGACAACGTGCAGCGGAGACATTAGAACTCATACACTCTGATGTATGTGGACCAATGTCAGTCACCGCTAGAGGTGGATTCTCTTACTTCATTACCTTTATTGATGATCATTCGTGATATGGGTATGTGTACCTTATGCGGTACAAATCTGAAGCCTTTGAGAAATTCAAAGACTTCAAAGATGAAGTAGAAAACCAGCTTAATAAAAGTATTAAGTCACTAAGGTCTCACCGAGGTAGTGGATACTTAAGCAACGAATTTCAAGATTACTTGAGAGAAAATGGCATTGTTTCCCAGTGGACTCTTTCGGGAACTCCACAGCATAATGGGGTCTCTGAAAGGAGAAATCAGACATTATTAGATATGGTCTGATCAATGATGCCAATCACAGATCTACCTCTTTCAATTTGGGGTCTTGCTTTAGAAACTGCAACACTATTATTAAATCAAGTTCCTTCCAAGACTGTTAGTCAAACACCATATGTGTTATGGTTTGGGAAACGTCCTAGTCTTAGTTATCTAAGAGTTTGGGGATGTGACGCATATGTCAAGCTCACACAAACTAACAAATTGCATGATAGGGCAGTTAAATGTAAGTTTGTAGGATATGTCTTGAACTCAAGAGCATACGTGTTCTACGTCCCAAATGAACAAAGAACATTTGTCTCACGAAATGCTAAATTTCTAGAGAATTAATTCCTTCTCAAGAAATATAGTGGGAGTATACTTGACCTCGATGAGGTACGAGAAGAACAAACTAACATAGAACTAAACCCCAGGCCTCTCAAAAGGGCAGCGACGGAACAACCATAAGGTTATGAACTCATAAGGTCTGGTAGGGTTAGACATGAGCCTGAAAGATATGGTTTCCATATTGATGAGGAACATGATCAGGTCATTGATAATGACGATCCCATCAGTTATGACGAAGAAATGCTTGACATTGATTCAGTCAAGTGGCTTGAGGCCATGAAATCTGAAATAGACTATATGTATCAGAATCAAGTTTGGGACTTGGTAGATGCACCTGAAGGGATAAAATCCATAGGCTGCAAGTGGATTTACAAGCGTAAATCTGATGCAGAAGACAACATACAAACCTATAAGGCTAGGTTGGTGGCGAAAGGTTATAGACAAATCCAAGGAATTGACTATGAGGAAACCTTCTTGCCTGTTGCAATGATAAAGTCCATTCGAATTTTACTAGCACTAGCTGCACACTTTGATTATGAGATTTGGCAGATGGATGTCAAAACATCTTTCCTTAATGGGAACCTCGTAGAGGAAGTCTATTAGACACAACCTGATGGGTTTGCATCTAAGGATGATCATAATAAAGTATGCAAGCTTAAACGATCCATTTATGGACTCAAACAAACCTCTAGAAGTTGGAATATACGATTTGATGAGACAATCAAAGAATTTGACTTCATTAAAAATGTAGACGAGCCTTGTGTTTACAGGAAAAGTAGTGGGAGTGCTGTTGTATTTCTTGTATTATATGTCGATGACATATTAATCATCGGGAATGATATTCCCATGATGCAATCCACCAAGCAATGGTTATCTCAAAATTTCTCCGTGAAAGATTTGGGAGAAGCAGCCTACATCCTCGGCATTAAGATCTATCGTAATATATCTAAGAGGTTGTTAGAACTTTCTCAATCTACGTACATAGATAAAGTTTTAAAAAGATTAAAAATGGAAGATTCCAAAAGAGGTAATTTACCTACTTGTCATGGAATTAAATTATCTAAGGAGCAATGTCCACATACTCCTTCAGTTAGAGAGCGTATGAGTATGATCCCTTATGCTTCAGTAATAGGATCGATCATGTACGCCATGCTATGTACAAGACCTTATGTCTTTTATGCTCTTAGCATAACGAGCATGTATCAGGAAAATCCTGGTGAGCAACATTGGGCAGCTGTCAAAACAATCCTCAAGTATCTTAGAAGAACTAAGGATGTGTTTTTGACATACAGAGATTGTTCTGAGATGAAAGTCATTGGTTACTGTGATGCGAGCTTTTAAACCGATATGGATGACAGTAGATCGCAAACAGGATATCTGTTTACTTTGAATGGTGGTGTTGTCAGTTGGAAAAGCTCAAAGTAGTCAAGACTCCACCACTTAAGCTGAGTATATTGCACCATCTGAGGCAGCTAAAGAAGCAGTCTGGATAAAGAAGTTCATCACATAACTGGAAGTGCTTCTCGCGATAAAAAATGGCATCATGATGTACTGTGACAACACGAGCTCCATTGCTCAATCAAAGGAACCAAGGTCCTACCAGAAATCCAAGCATGTACTCAGGCGATTTAATCTCATCAGGGAGATTGTTGAGAGAAAAGAAGTTATTATAGAGAAAATATTCACAGAAGATAATCTTGCAGATTCTCTGACTAAAGGGCTGACTCAACAAAAGCATGATAAGCACACCCGAGAGTATGGTATCCAGATTCATACTAGTTGGCTACAGTGCAAGTGAGAGATTGTTAGGGATATGCCCTATACCCAACTTGTGGATGGGCTATATATACATGTATTTGTAATATTTTCATTAATTAATAAAATGGCAATCTTTATTATACGTGTCTTACATATCTTAGATGAATCATCAACACTGTAATAAAGCCCTTGGAGTAATAAGACGATGGCTTCCACGCCTTATTAGAATCATTACTCTTAAATGTTCCTAGTCATAGTTTTGTGAATAATTTGGGCGTTCACAAAACAGAGAGACTAGCATGACGATATGATTCGCCCTTACGTGGGGTAGCCGATCTCATAGGATACTAGCGGAGATCCGTCCGCTTGGTGTATCACATGGATGCATGAGTTGCTCGTGACAATCGAACTAACCGCCGAAAGTTTTCATATGGAGTGTTTATCCCATGTGTCTGTGAGAACTTTCATGTATCGATCATATGACTAGTCCTTAGACTTGAGGTCTTTACAATCTTATGTGTCGTTCAAATAACTTTGACATTCTCCTTCCTCGGTTCAAAAGATCTGGTCAAAAGGGTATGATTGGGTCATTTGTTGAAACACATGAAGTTTGTAAAGATAAAATAGAGAATCACCACTCTCTCGGATACTATGTTCTTATAAGAGTAGTATTCCAGTTCGCGGGTTGATATGTGGCCACAGCGGAAGAATCATGTGAGATTCTTGGGTTAGCACGATTCATGACACTATCAACAACATACCTTTGACCATATGGGTAGACATTTTCCGTACCCTAAGTGAATAGGTGGGGATACAGTGAGGCGAGGGACCGTATCATATGTAAATCGCATACAGAATGGGTATATATATCTTTCATTCTCATTTGGGGGCCTTGGCATGTTGCTAGATGTCAACCTTGGTCATTGAAATCGAACGACCATCTGATCGGAGGATAATTTATGTTCGATTAAATTATCACGATTCATTTCATGTCCAACTTGAGGGGAACCCAAAAGGTCACACACAACAAAGTCGAAATCAATGGATAACAGTGCACAGTACATATTTAACAGCATATATGATTGTTGTAGGAATTGTTCATAAATGGTTCAATGTGTTTAATTATTGAACAAATCATTTATGAGGTTCCATAGTGGCTTAGGGATTGGTGAATGACGATAGAGGCACTTTGGGAATTGGAATAAAAAGATAAAAAATAAAAAAAATTACTATTCACGTGAATAGTAACGTGTGAATAGTAAAAAAAATTTAATTTTTTGTTATTTGTTTTGAATTCCAATTCGGCCTAAACTCTTATTAGGATTTTATAATCTCATTAAATCACTAAATTAATATCCAATGGCTAAGATTAAATTGGCTTTTATCCCACATCGGATTCTTAATTAATTTTGTTGTCTTTGGAGCACTATATAAACCCAAAGAATTCTTCACAAATTTTTGCACCAAACCTTTCATATCTTGGGTTTATATAAGTGAGAAACTCTAAAGTTTTAAAAGTAAGCCACTGATTTTGAGGATCCTTTAAGTCTAATTGACTAGAGGAAACTCGAGTTAAAAGTTTTGAGGTATTTGCCTAGGCTAGCACCAAGGGCAAAATACATGTGCACTCAAAGCGTAGTCATGTCGTTGAGTTTTGGCTTTGGTGTGTTCATCTTTGGAGGCCACACACTTGGGTTGCTCTTTGGAACGTGGAAGAGCTTGCTGAGTTCGAGAAAAGCTTGTAGATTGGAGGGAGGACTGGATGAGTCTTCGGTTCAAGTAAGTCTTTTTCTTTCTTTACTTTAATTAGAGTTCTTATGATAGTTAGCATGTTTAGGTTTATGTTCTTTGCATGTTTTATGAGTTTTATGCTTAAAATATATAGTAACATGCCTAAGCTTGTAAAATATTCCAAACAAATGGGTTCTGGGCAAAAGGAAAGCGTCATACTAATTTTAATTAATTTTTATTTTTCCGCTGCGTACTCGCGGCCGCTTCCCAACACTGATATCAAATATCGAAACAATCATTCAACAATATTTTAAATAGCTAGACGGGAGATCTGATATCTAATATCAACAGTTGTCGTATTGTGAAAATTTATATTTTCTATACACAACTATACGCACATTCTTTCTTTAGCTTTATTATTTACCTTCAACTATTTACAACATTTGTAAATAATTGAAAAGCAAATAGTGTCTGATACGTGACCTCTGAATGTCACTAAAGCCAAGCAACGTCATTATAAGATAAACAAATACCTAACAGGATTTTCTTAATGCCAGTGAAGATTCTCGAGACATGAACAAATTCATGTCAATCTTTACTGCATAAGAGACAATTCTGTCTAGAATGATTATATCACAATCTATTCTAATTTAGAACCTATTCTAGAAATCTGCAACCATAATTGAAGTCAAAAAACATATATAAAATATGCATGCAGTTGAATGGAGTTTAATTCTATCTAAACAATAGAGTAAAGAAAATACATAAGCGCGATTTTCATAATATTACACATTGCATTAGTTATGGATTTTTAACTTAGCAGTGCCTCCCACTACTTTATGTAATATCGTAATCCCCAAACGAAAAAATGAGAATTCAATAATTAAATCCAATTTCATAATGGGAAGTGGACCCATAAATATACTTTGACTCACATCTTTGGCACGTTCTCACCTAGGTATATTCACGGGTAGACAACTTATTGTCAATCACACTCACTGTGACTCGTGACTTTTTCCTGACCGTTTCTCATTGTGATAGCTTTGCACGTTCACATGTAGGGATGGCAAAATCCGGATCCGGACCCGGGTCCGGATCCGGAAGAGGTTTCACAACCTCGGGTCCGGTTCCGGACCCGGGTAAATATTCCCGGGTCCGGACACGGGTCTACCGGTACGGATCCGGGTAGACCCGGTCCGGACCCGATTACCCGCATTCTTTTTTATTTTTTTTATTTTTTTTATTTTTTTTATTTTTTTTATTTTTTTTATTTTTTTTATTTTTTTTATTTTTTTTATTTTTTTTATTAAATTCTATTATATATAATATATGCATAATATTTTATATTTTTATTAAAATCTAATTTATTTTTTTTATTTTTTTTATTTTTTATGGACCCGGGTAGACACGGGTCCGGACCGAGTGATCCGGGTCCGGACCCGGAATCACCCGGGTCTTCATTTTAAATACCGGGTCCGAATTTTTTAATTTCGGACCCGGGTCGTCCGAGTCCATGCGGACCCGGGCCGTGTCCGGGTCCGGGTCTTGTTGCCATCCCTATTCACATGGGGTGTATCAAGGCCTCACTTGTCAATGAAAAACTCAAGCTACCGATGTAGTCCTGACAGCTTTGACACGTTCAGGATTTCCACTTTCACTTGAAGTTGTCTCTTATCATATAAGTTCTACCGGCGCATATGAACTACCTTCAACCATAACTGTACAGCTTTGGCACGTTACAACCATAGCATCATGAAAACATTTACATCCGTATTGACAAGGCGGACAAAGAAACAAGTATTCCTAATACTGGTCACTTTATAAAACTTTATTTAACGGGGATTTTCCTAAAAGATGTATTTCATATTATTTTATCAAATTAAATAAATAAATGCATGTAAAAAGTAAATATTAGATTAAATATCAAATTTAAAGGGCTAATCATATCAGGGGTACAGAATCAGACTCGCTCTGATACCATTTTATTAGGGTCATATGAGGGAGTCGCAGCGGAAGGAGCGCGGCTCGGGCGAAATCGTTGTTTAAAAATTTTAAATTAAGAATAAATTATTTAATATCCAATATTAATAATTCATTCATATTTTACTTAAACATATCTATTCAATATCATATAACGACATAAATAATATAGAAACAAAGCGAAATTTTTACGAAAATATTTTTCCGTAAAATAGCATACAACGCGATTCCGGCTAAACTGACCGACCAATGCACATGGGAACTACCCAGGTCAGCCCCAAAAATATTTGGACAGTTCGTGGACTGCCCGAACAGTGCCCAATTCACTGTTTGGGCAGCTGTTACCTAGTAACGCCGTTTTTCACCGTTTTCGCGTATTTTCACTCCGAAATAATTTCCGATAAATATTTTTCTTGGGAAATTAAAATAAACCATTTTATTCTAATTAATCAATAAATAAAAACTAATTTTTATGTGAAAAATCAGATTTATCATTAATTACCGTCAGACCCCTAGACTTTGTATTTTGTTCATTTTCGTCCTTGAATTGTCAAATACATATTTAAGTGATTCCAAATCAATCCCAAAATGATTTATACATGTCTAATACATCACAATTTACAACAAAAATTTCAAATTTTTCTGAAATTGCCGAACAGCCCCAAGATTTTCCAAGATTTGCAATTTGGTCATTTTTACTTCAAAACATGTCAAGATCAAATCCAACCAATCCCAAAATTTAATATACATCATATATATATATATATCAAATTACATCACATATATGAAAAGCCCCAAAATTGAATTGGGTTTAGAACCCTAATTTCACAAATTACATCAATTGCACAATTTACACTAAATTGATAAAATTGAATACTTTAATCAATCCAATACCACACCAATCAAGTCTCACACCATCATGAAACAACTCAAGAATAATTCTAAGTTATTTATGAATGGCTAAGTTGTTGGGGTTTTGGCGCAGGCGCAACATAAGCTCGCGGTTCGGGTGAAATCGTAATTTTAAAACCTTTTAAATTACCGAATAAATTATTAAATATCTAATACGAATAATTCATCCATATTTCCCCTAAACATATTTATTTGATATCAAATATCGACATAAATAGTTAAGAAACATCGTGAAATTTTTACGAAAATATTTTTATGCAAAATGGCATAAAACACGTTTTGACCGAATCGATCACCCAATGCACGTGAGGGCTATCCAAGTCAGCCCCAACAATACTAGGGTAGTTCATGGGCTATCCGAACAGTGACCAATTCACTGTTTGGACAGCCGTCACCCGGTTGGCTCAAAAGTCACCGGTAACGTCGTTTTTCACCGTTTTCACTTATTTCAACTCCGAAATAATTTCCAGCAATTGTTCCAATACCCAAAACACATCCAATACATTTATGTGACATAATTTTCATCTCCATAAACCCATTTTTCCAGATCTGATCCAGAAACCAAAAATATCAATATTTCATGCTTTAATCCAATTTTCTTAACATTAATCACAACACCAATCCAAGCCCCCACCAATGAAGCACCTAAGAACAATTCTAGGAATTACAAGAGTGGTCATAACACTCTAGAATGACAAAATATCATCAAATGATCAAATTGAATAAATATTATAATAATATCATTCAATTCTACTTCACACATGCACCAAACCTTCAATTCCATCTTCCAAGTCAAAAACACCCAAAGTTTTAAAAAAAAAAAGGAAACCATAGAATCTCTCTAGATGCCCAAGAAAAAGAAACATGCTTTTTAATCTTAGGGTTATTGAGGATTACCTTTAATCTCTTAATTTCCTTAAGCTATTTCTTAATTTTATTCACTTTTCCTTCTTGAATCATCAAGCCAATTTGGAGAGTTTTGGAAGATGTTATTTTCGACCATGGCTTCCCTTATAAGGGAAAAGAAAAATTTTTCTTTAAAAAATCCCAATGACCGACTTTGGAGGGGCATTTTTATCCTTTTGTCTTGATTAATCTAATTAATCAATAATAAGCTTTAATTTGACAAATCAAATTTGTACACTTAAAAACTTAATAAAATCATATCACTTGTAGTCAATAATAATCAAACATATATTCCATAACAATTATGAAATATATATATCATTTAATCATCTAAATATTTAACATTTAAATATATAAATAATTAAGTAATATAATTATTAATCCATATGTATTTTATTTACATTAAATAAAAAAAATATATAAGTGACATGTGTCAAAATCTCATTTAAAAATTAATTAATGTGTATCTAATCAAATTATGTATCAAATACAAATACACAATAATTACTATTGACCTAAAAATGTCCCTATGCATGTGTTTTCGTTTAACTAATTAAACGTTTCGAATTAACTCTTTTGAATTGGTGAAGTATTATGAATAATTTGTATTATCCATAAGGCGTTGCCCAAATGCTCAACGAGTACACTTCATATTGAGGGACACTCTACGTTTAGGTTTATCCGTCACAAAATCCAATTTCGTGTCCATAATTCACCCACTCATGAATTATGACGACCATAGATAATCTCGTTAAACTATGCAAGTCGAGGTCATTGCATACGTATAATTCCTCTGTCGCAGGCTATCCATATTATACCTGGGATATAGATAAGAACGTCAAATCTTTATGGTATAATATAGTTGACTTTCAAATTTACGATCTCTAAATAACACTCGGAACTCGCTTCCGAAGTTATACCATGACCATGGATTTACTATATCGTAAACACGTGTAGGATACATATGCCCTGTACACAGGACTGAGGGATTCTATCTTGACACGCACTGTATATAATTTGGGTCAGGATTCATTTATTCGTTCGATTTGATTCGCTTTAAAGTGAATATGGGTTTAGAAAAATGGATTCATTTAATAAATGGGTCAATTCGATTCAATTCGTTTAATAAACGAATCAAATCTGATTTGAGCTCATCAATTCGTTTAGAATTTGTTTATAAACGAATCATAAACGAATCGAATCCAAATCGAATTCATTTAATACCCATTTAATTATATTACAAATTTAGCCTTAAATTTTTTATTATATTTCTTAAACTCGAAAGATATTTTAGTAAGTACCTATGTTTAACCTAAAATTTTAAATATATAAAGTAAAATGTAAACCTAAACTTAACATAAATCTAAAATTTTCTCACCAGCCTCCACTCTCAAATCTCAATCAAACCTAAAATTCTCTCAAATCTCAATTAAACTCAGCCGAGTAGTGAGAATGAGAAAGAGAAATAGCATGTGACGCCAAGTAGCGAGAAGCCTACCAGAGAGAGGAAAATCGTGGAGAGGCTGCGCCTTCTACTGGAAGGTCGGTGAACAAGCCATTGTCTATTGAGAAGATAAGGGGGTCAACTTTTTATTTTTATTATTATGTAAGTATGTTTTCTGTTTCAGGGCTTTGATTTTATTTTGTTTTGTGGATTTTGCAGGATAGTGGAACGCAGCTTAAAGATTTCCCTAATGGTATGCTTGAATTACTCATATTGTTTAAACCTAAATTCTATTTTAATTAAGGAATTTGAGATTTTGCACTATTTTAGTAAATTATTTGTAGTGTTGTGTTTGAATTGTTGAGTTTTGGTTATGCTTGTGCAAGTCATGGACTGATACTGCTTCATAACTTTAATATTTTAGTATATAATTGGATCAAAGAAGTCTTGGAGTTATTAGAACTGAAAATTAATGACTACAAGCAATTTTACTATTTCATTAAACATTGTAATTTTTATTTGACTTTTCCCTATGAATGCATAACTCAAGACTCAAGTGGAGAATGTCATTTCTTATGAGTAAATGTTAAAATCTTGTTTTGAAATGTATGTGTATTGTTGTGAACCTTCATGTGTAACCTTTCTTATACTTAACAATCTAACTTGATGTCCTTTTTTCCGCTTTCTTGGTTTTGTTTTCTTCAGCAGTAGCATAGTTGTTGGATGTAACGTAATCAATCATTTTGAGTTGGAGCATACTTTTAATTGATGGTAGTGAAAATATTATCGGTCGAGTCTAATTGTTCTTTTCATCATGTTAATTATCTTATATAACATCTGAAACAAATCATTCCATGGTTAAAATAATATTATTTTATTTTATTTGCAAGATTTTTTTTCGGGATGATAATGATAAAGATGTTTGCCTTCTCAACTTGTGTTCGAGAATTCCCTGGTCAAAATATTTTTTGGAAGATTTTAAGTATTATCATGTAATTGAGTTATACTTTGAAATTTGGAGCATGTTGTAAGGATTTTTAATCTATAAGACTATAACAATGAATATGCTAATGAATATGATAAAATTTTGTATTTGATTTTGATTAAACGAATCGAATACGAATATTTGATTATTAAACAAATTCAAAATTCGATTCGTTTAATTTTGTGTAAAAGAATCAGATGCGGATATTAAACAAATAAACTAATCGAATAGGAATATTAAATTCGATTCGATTTGTTTAATTTTATGTAAACGAATAAACGAATCGAATACGAATATTCTTTTATTAAACAAATCGAATCTGAATCCTAATATCAGGATTCGTTTAATTAATGAATCGAATTCGAATTTAGTGCATTACAATTCGATTCGTTTAATATTCGTCACGAATTCGATTTGTTGATTCGTTTTGCCACCCCTACACCCAACGAACATGCGGAGGTCTGATCTAAATAGATCGGTGACATGACTGCCATCAAAGTGTGGAGGATAACTCATATATCCACTATGGTATCTCAAGTCGAAGGACCACTATACTCGCTCAACTCGAGAAGATTCCTATTGACATTAGTGTACCATCTATTATGAAATCTTTAGTGAGTCGTTCAGTGTTTATCAAATAAACACCTACATGTCTATACGAGTCTCATGAGACTCACGGTTCATTGAGATAAATCATCGGATCAAGTCACGATACACGACATGTACTGGTCTCAGCGGATTTTACTAACCGACCCGTGTTAGTAAATCTTGACAAGGAACTTTATTTAAGGATATACAACTTATAGTGACGCTTCCCAATGTCAATTATAAACTACGTTGTAATAGCGCACTACATTGTAAATCCTAGGGTCTTTGTCTAATATACATGTATCACTAAATCAGATTTACTTTCAATCTAATCGTAATTAGATCGAATATGTATATAAAAGATAAGAGGTGCAACCATTAAATAAGTAATATTATGGAAAAATGAATTATTTGTATTCATTAATCAGACATAAATACGATCCGGATTGGCACTCCGAGCACCAACCCTAACATAAGCAACTCTAGAATGGCAACATCACCATCAAATGGTTTAAAGTAAGCTAATGAACTAATTTCATGCAAACTTTGTCAAACATACATACTCATCTTTAAAACAAGTTAATAACCATTGAAATTACACACTTGAGGAGTAGAGAAAATTCTAAGCATCACAAATTGAAGCTTAGACAAATGGAAACAATTTCATAGTTGAAGAAAGTTGGAAATTTACTTACAAAATTCAAGAATTTGCTTAATTTTCTTCCTTTGTTCTTCATGTTTTCTCTCAACCTTACTTTGTAATTTTCATTTTCAACTTGTGTAATTCAAAAAATAAAAAGAAACAAAACTTTTATATTTCTTGCATTATGGCCGAAAATATCAAAAATTAAATAACAAATTATTTTACTTTTGTTTCAATTTGATTGGAACAAGTTTACTTATTAATAATGATAACATTTTATCATTAAAGTAAAGCTTTACAAGTGAACCAACCAAATCATGCCATTTCCTAACATTAATCATGGTAAATATATTTATTTTTAAATTAATTTAATTATTTAACAATTAAATAATTAAATAATTAAATACAAATATCTTAAATATATCTATGCGGTTTTGGGCCCAATTGGATCCAACCAATTTATCCTAAACCCATCTTGGTACAACCAAGCCCAATAAGCCCATTTACAACATAACAAGCCCAAATCCAATTTTAAGCCCAATTTAATTAAACCATAAAAATCCAATTTCATAATTTAATTAAACAAAGTGCATTACATAATTAATTACCCAATTAACATTTCTAAAACATCAATTAGCCTAATTAATCATGCTCATCAATAACAAAACATGTCCAACACATTTCATCAAAAATCAAACCCATTTTCATGTTATTCTACTCTCGGCAATTTGGGCAATTTGTGTCCGATTCGGTTTCAATCCAATTAATCCACAATCGACATTAAATCAACATTTCCCAATCATTTCAAGACATCCAATGATCAACAAAACAAAAATTACCAAGATTTAGGGCACCAATGTATTCGGCCAACACATCAAAATTGGGGAAAATTATTCCAAACAAAATTTCTTGAAATTGATCAAATCAAACTTCAATTAAACATGTATTAAGCATACTCAAACATCCAATTTAATCAAATCATGCTCAAATACATTTTACCCAATTTTAACCCTAAAATATTTTTATGTTCAACCTTGCTCATAGATACCACTGTTGGAATTTTCTAAGCATCCCAAGATCATTTAACAAGCATGAAACAAGTGTGAATACAACGAGGGAGTTGCGGAATACTCACATCGATCGGTTGAGCGGCGCGGTGGACAACAAAAACTTGACTTTCTGCTCCTCCAAGGCTCGGCAATGATTGGTTTTGTAGTCCTCATTTTCGGCCATGTGAGGTCCTCCAAGCAAGCTCCAAGCTTGTGTTGAACTTCCATGCTCATGGGTGGACTTCCCTATCACCTTCGCATGACTTCGTAGTGTGCTAACACTCTTGATTTTGCAACAAAATCATGACTTTTTGCTTCCCTTTGCTCTCGAAAGTAACAGAACCAGAAGAGAGAAAATGGTAGCCCCAAGGGTGTGAAAGAGAGGGAGAGAAAAGAGAGAGAGAGTGAGTTGTGTGATGGTTCGCCAAAAATATGTATCTAATACCACTTTTTATTTTCAAAAAATCAATTAATTGATTTCCAAAATCAAAAAATAAATATCAAACATTTAAATATATTAAATGTCTATCATGCCATCACACTTGAGTGTATTACACTCCACCATCAACTTCCATCAAGTCACATCACTCAATCAATCAAGTGACAAGTTGTCACATCACTCAAAGTGACTAATGATTTGATGTTTGATGCGACTAATGATTTGACGCTTGATTTGACTTGCGTGCCGTACTCGAATTCGAAATGTGAATGTTCTCGCAAATAATCCCGGGCTCGGGTTCGCTAATTCTAAATTAACGAATTTTTTGTCGCGACGCAATTAAATGATTACGCCTAATCACTATTCACGTCGCTAACGAATTAATTCTAAATTAACTCGTTCGCCCGAATTAAAATCTAATTTTAATTCCGCGTCGAAATCCAATTTCGTATAATATATCGAATATATTATTTTATCGATTAATTCCAAATTAATCATTATTTCTCTTTAATTGATATTTTATCCCAGATAAAATACCTCTGTAATTAATCCCAAATTAATTTTCTCTCTCATCTAATTATTCCCAGATTAATAAAAGTGCGAGTCATACGTCATCGGTGAATCTTCGGGAAACGACCCATGATATCCCCAGATATGTTGGCAGTAAATTCGATCGTCGGACTATCTGAACATGTAAGTACCTAGTAATACGTTTATACCGATTTACAAGACAATGTTGGCTTCTAGCAAAGCGTCATGCCTATCCAATTCTCCAGAAATATCCTTACAGAAATATAAGATCTATATCAGGCGTAGTATACGTAGTATTGTGTATGTCGATCCAGTATCGGATGATCACGTGCTAGGTCTGGGGCTGGAATGTGTCTGCCTCGTACGAAGCACATGTCGGATGTCAGGTAACTAGTCTCTATAATCGGATATACATGACCTAGTCATAATATCCCGATAGCTGCCGCATTTAAGAGAACCAGACCCGTATCATACGTGACCATCATCTTGTTGGACAATTATGACCCATAACGTCACTATTTGTACAGATCATGGTGTTGTTGTATAAAATAACTATGTGACAAAGAAGATTGCACTCTTATCATTTGTGATTAGATCACCAAGATATATAAATGATAGGAGATCCATGTGATTTGTTCCTGGATTGAGAATGATATGAGACAGTATCAGTCCACGAAGGATAAATCATTAAATATCCCTAGTCAGAGTATTATCGAGATTGGACATCGATAAATACGTAAAAGACTAGTATTACACTTGTGCACGTTGTGAGGGCACAACGGCATAGTTCTCATATATTTGGGTATATGATACTCATGCAAGTGTAATAGGAGGTTATGTTTTACCGATGGTACGGGAAACAGCTTCGCTCTGGAAAGACCCCATCGGAATTCCATTGGTAGTATGACTATATGTCTCTGGAAGTTCGAAATCAGGGTAGGTGTATTTGGTCTTAACCTGAGACTTGCACCGCTAATACTTACGACAATCAATATACTTTGGTTTTGGTCGTCCAGGGCTTTAACCGGTTTCTGTGTACGCCTCTTCTGGGTATATCGAGAATCGTAGTGTGTTGGGTGTGATGTCAAGACGGAAGTGTCACTCCAGTCATATGGAGTTGATGATGCGCAGGGATACAGAACTAGTTCTCTAAAAAGGTTACAACCGTCGGGATAATATGACTTGGTCAGTATTATCCGATAATAAAGAGACTAGTTGCTCTTTATCCGAAAAATGCTTCGTACGGGGCAGACATTGTACCAGCCCCAAGCCTTGCATGTGATCATCCGATACTGGATCGAAATACGCAATACTACGTAAACTACGCCTGATATAAATCCTTATTCCTGTAAGGATATTTATGGAGAATTGGGTAGGCATGGCGCTTTGCTAGAAGCCAACCTTGTCTTGTAAATCGGTATAAACGTAGTACTAGGTACTTACATGTTCGGATAGTCCGACGACCGAATTTACTGCCAACATATCTGGGGATCTCATGGCTCGCTTCCCGAAGATTCACCGATGACGTATGACTCGCACTTTTATTATCTGGGATTAATTAATGAGAGAGAAAATTAATCTGGGATTAATTGCGGAGATATTTTATCTGGGATAAAATATCAATTAAGAGAGATAACGATTAATTTGGAATTAATCGATTAATTAATATATTCGATATATTAAACGAAATTGGATTTCGATGTGGCATTAAAATTAGATTTTAATTCGGGCGAACGAGTTAATTTGGAATAATTTGTTAGCGATGTGAATAGTAATTATGCTAGGCATGATTATTTAATTAAATTAGATTTAATTACGTCGCAATGGAAAATTCGTTAATTTGGAATTAGCGAACCCCCGAGCCCGGGACTATTTACGAGCGCATTCGCATTTCGAATTCGAGTGCGGCACGCAAGTCAAATCAAGCGTCAAATCGCTAGTCACATCTAGTGTCACATCCTTCGTCAATCAAGTGATAGATGTCTTTCACTTTCAGTGATTGACGCCAGTCACTATTCATTGATTGATGGAATGATGGATTGATGGGAGTGGTTGAAGCTTTTAATGGCTTTGATTTTTAGAGGCAAAAATTTTGTTATTTGATTTTTTGGAATATCTATTACCATTTTTTTGTAACAAACACACAACACTTTCTTTCTTCTTCTCTCTTCACACGCGCCAAAGTGTGCTGTTCTTCTCTCTCTTCTTCTGCTCACGGCCGTGAGCTAAGGGAAGCCAAAGTGTGATGATTTTGCGGCAAAATCATCAAGAGCTAGCACTCCGAGAGACATGCGAAGGTGATAGGGAAGTCCACCCATGAGCTTGGAATCGTTTGACGAAGCTTGGAGCTTGTTCAAGGAGAAACAATGGCCGAATTTGGAGAAGCCACAGCAGTTCACTGCCGAGCAGTCCATGGAGGCAGAAAATAATTTTTGTAACAAACACACAACACTTTCTTTATTCTTCTCTCTTCACTCGCCCAAATGGGCTGTTCTTCTCTCTTCTTCTGCTCACGGCCGTGAACTAAGGGAAGCCAAAGTGTGATGATTTTGCTGCAAAATCATCAAGAGCTAGCACTCCGAGAGACATGCGAATGTGATAGGGAAGTCCACCCATGAGCTTGGAATCGTTTGACGAAGCTTGGAGCTTGTTCAAGGAGAAACAATGGCCGAATTTGGAGAAGCCACAGCAGTTCACTCCACAGCAGTCCATGGAGGCAGAAAATAATTTTTGTTGCCTCGTGCGTCACTCAACCGATCGATGTGAGTATTCCGCAACTCCCTCATATGTATTCACATGTATTTCTTGCTTTATATTCGATCTTTGGGGCCGTAGAAACTCCAACAATGGTATCAAAGCGATTGAAAGCATGAAATTAATTAGGGCTTCAAATTTGGGTAAAATGTGTTTGAGCATGTTTTAATTAAATTGGATGTTTAAGTATGTTTAAAACATGTTTTATTGAGGATTGATTAGATCAATTTGTATTTGGAACAAATTTCCCCAATTTTCCTTGCTTGGCCGAATGTTATGCCCTAATTGTCTTGGTGATTTTTTGATTTTAATCATTGGATGAGTTGGAATCATGTTGGGTATGTTGATTTATGTCGATTGTGAATTTAATTGGATTGAAACCGAATCGGATATAAATATCCCCAAATACCGAGAACAATATAAGCATGATTGGGTTTGATTTTTTGATAAATGTGTTGGACATGTTTTGTTATTGATGAGCATGATTAATTAGGCTAATTGGTGTTTTGGAAATGTTAATTGGGTAATTAATTATGTTATACACTTTAGGTAATTAAATTGGGAATTTGGAATTTGGTAATTTAATTATTTGGCCTATTTGTTAAATTGGGCTTGAAAGTTGTTATTGGGCTTATTGGGCTTGGTTGTACTAAGTTGGGTTTAGGCAAAATTGGTTGGATCCAATTAGGCCCAAAACCGCTTCCATAAAGCCCAAATGCGACTAATGGACCCTTAAAGTTTAATTGGGCCTAATGGGCCTAAATTGATTTCTGGGCTTATGGGGTAACTCCCGGATTGGACTTTGGTTATTGGGTTCGACCCGAGTTGACCAAAAGTCCACGCCTTAAGAAATTAATTAAAAGCCCATTGGACTTTAATTAAATTAACGTTGGACGTTAATCGGGCTTTGAGACCTGTAACGATTAAATTTGGAATTTAAATCGTAAGGGTTTATTAAATAAAGTGTAGTATTTAATTTGGAATTAAATAGAGAATTAGTATTAAATACATATTAAATTGGATTTAATTATGTAATTTAATTTAATTCGAAAATTCGTACTTTAAGTACTTATTCGCAAAACGAGTTTGACTCGCGCAAAATCAAATCGTTGTTTGAACATTGGATGATCACTAATTATCAGATTAATTAATTTGATTAGATTGATTGATAACATGCTTGTGTGAATACATGGTTGCGATGCATGAATAATGTATATCGGATGGATATTAGATGGGTGGGGCAATTTTAGAAATTTTTGTAATAAATTTGGAATTTATTAATTGGACCTGCGTGTCCAGCCTTATTACCTCCTTATTCTTTGTATTCTCTTCTCACCTATTCCCCTCAATGTAAATGAGGTTTCTTTAGAAGTGTAGTGTAACGGGTAGAAGTAATACTTGTGCTAGCGGGAGAGAGAAAGTGAGAGATTTGATCTAGGATCAATGTGTAAAGTATCCATCCGCATATCATTATTATTTATTTATACGCGCTTTATTATGTGTTTAGAATGCATGTTTAAGGGTGTATAATGAGACCTTAACAAAGATAATAAATTGGTTGCCAATTTGCACGCGAAAAATCCAAGACTGACATTGGTTTGTTGGCCAAAGTCAAGACCTTTGTCCGTCGAGGATGTGTTTGAATTACGAGAGCTTTGTTCCATATTGGTGTCTTGTCCAAGTTGTGGTTTGTTGGCCAAAGTCAATACCACTTCTTGTCCATCGATATTGATTACGAAGCTTTCCATGGTCAATGGGTCGCGCTTGACTGGGATCACTAAGTTTGTTGTGCCAAAGCCAATGCTTAGTTGATTCAGAGGAAAAAGGTTAGCAATATATTGGATATATTGGCATATATAAGATATATGTTTCGGACTTGGATGTCCCCCTACTGGATCTAGGAATTGGATTGGATCCAATTGATCTTAGAGATCTACCTAGTTAATTATCATACAATTGGTTGGCCAAAGTCAAGATTGTGTGATATTTAACATGATCCTAGCCCGCTAGGAAACACGGTTTCCCGAATACTCGACAGAGGGTTAGAGGCTCGCCAAAAAATAGTGGGAGGTAAGAATTGAATTTGCAATATTCGTTTAATTACTTGCCATACGCGCTCAATCATAAATATCAAATGTTAGTTGGACTAATATTTAAATCGTTGTTTTAATAAACAGTTGGACTGTATTCAAACTATTTATTTATAGTTGATTTTATAATTGGATTATAGTAATCAATATAATTGATTTTAATCTATTAAATTATAGTTGATTAAATAGTTGGACTATAATAATCATTATAATAAATAGTACCTAAATCGTTGATTAAATAGTTGGACTATTAGAATCAAGATAAAATTGAAAGATTGACATTTAAAACATAATCCTAGGGAAAATGTATTTAAATGGTTTAATTTTCAAAATTGGGAATAAAGTTTCAGGATGGTCCTGGAAAATAATAAGTTACTTTATTTGATAAAATAACATATTAGGCCTAAGCCCGGAGTTAAGCAATTAGTAGAGCATGATCTTTGGAAGATTCATGTGATGATAACTTTAGTGCTTAATCCATTTAGCTTGTCGCAATAGACTCCTTAATTTCTAAATCAGAACTAAAGATTAGATCCTTAAAGTATGATAAAGAAATTGAAGTATCTTCATAAATCTATACTTAGATTTTAGAAGTACTAAATTGCAATAAATAACTCTTGGAGAGTTAATGACTAATCTCAAGGAGACAAAGTCAAAGTTTGCAATTAGGCAAGTAGCGCAAGGCGCACCTTACTTCGATATTCTAGAAACCCGAAGCTTGGCCAAAGGCTTCTGGAATATGAAAAGGGCAAAGGCAAAATCATTATAATCTTCTAGGAAGATAAAGGACATATCCCAAAATGTCTGCCTAAATTGTGGCAAACGGGATCGCGGAAGCGTGACTGTCGTTTGGACAAGGCAGACATGAAGGAATTGAAGACGGGCTTGGCTCCGACTTCAAATATGTTTGTCATAATTATGTTCAATACTAGTATTGAAATTGGATTTTAAATACTTAGTGTGGTACATAAATATATATTGATGTTCAGAATCTGCTATGAGCAGGATACTGACCTCAATTGAGATTTAATCTGCGGATTGGAAACGGGATGAAAATCGCTGTTTTAACCGTAGATACCTAAATTTAGGAACTACCTTCGGGTGTGTACCTAAATTTGGAAACTGTTATAATGTAACTAGTTTGACTAGAAACATTATCTCTATATCAGTGTATAATCCGTTGCGGATGAAACTTTATATTCTAGAACACTAAAGTGTTTTATTTTATAAAGATGATATTGAGATATACACATTAGATGTGAATAACAGTATTTATATTTTGAATATAAATAAATCTCAAACATATAACATGACAAACAAATAGCTCAAACTATTTGATCAGAAGAAACATTTGTGGCATTGTTTTCTATGACACATTTAAACAAGAATCGTATATCCACACTTTTGAAGAGTGGGTACTCGGACTGTTTTGATTCCAATCAAATAAAGTCTACGAATCTAGTTTATTTAGGCAAAGTGCCTAAAACACTATTTACTTGGTAAAAGTGCAAATGCCATAGATCTGTTAGCCCTAGTTCATAGTGAAGCAAGTGGGCCCATGTCTAGCTAGGCTAGAGGTGGATATGAATATTTCGTGACCTTTACGGATGTGGCATCGCGTTATGGTATATGTTTCTTTGAAGAACACAAATCGGAAACTTTTAAGTTTTCGACACGAAATAGACAAACAGATCGACTAAAGTATTAAACACCACGGTTAGACCATGATGAAAATACTTAAGCAATAAGTTTCTAATATACTTGAAAGAGTACAATATTCTTTCAATAGATTACCCCTCCCGGAACACGTCATTTTGACGGTGTGTCCGAACAGAGTAACCGAATTTTGTTAGACATGATAAGGTTAATCATGAGTTGCTCTGAGCTACCATTTCCTTCTACGGATAAGCGATTAAACAGTGCAGAACTTATTTAGAATAAGGTTCCATAAAAATCTATTTGACATATATCATATTAGATATGAACAGGAAAGAAACCAGGTTTCTCATTCCTGAAGATTTGGGTATGCTAGGCATATGTTTGGATAATACCAAACTAAAACTCAAATCGGATAAGTGCCAATTGTAGGATATCCAAGGGATACCAAAGTATAGTACTTATACATCTCACTAGAGAACAATTTGATTGTTGCTCACCATGCGGTTTTCCTAAGAGGAATACCTATATGCAGTGGTAAGTGGGAGGATAGTAAAACTCGATGAAAATCAGAGTAATACTATTCCAGGCACCGAATCCTTAATGGAACACAAATAGTTCATCAAGGATGAAACTATACCATTAATCTTCGAATACACAAGAACCGCGTAAGTCAGAGAGAGTCAGAAAACAACCCGGGGTATGGGTTTCTGATCTCACCTTATAAAGATGTTAATCTTTTGAGGAATACCAACTGAATACGTATGAGGAAGTGATACAAGGTATCGACTCCCTATTATGACAAAGTGTCATGAATCCGAAATGGATTCCATGTATATCAACAAGTTTGGATACTAGTTGATGTACCGCAAGGCATTGTGCCTATTGGTACTTATAAGTCTTCAAGGAAGACATACATGGATGGAAACATACCAACGTATAAAGCTAGGCTTTTAGCGAAAAGGTATCGTTATCAACATTGTGTTGGTTACGATTTTAACCTTTTACCTGTTGCCACGGTAAATCCATTTGGATAATGCTTGCTAAAAGCTGCATGTTTCATTTATGAAATATAACAGCTTAACGGGAAAATCGCTTTCCTGAATAGGAAACCTTTTGGAGGATTTTACAAAATCCTGACGGTTTTGTCGTGCAATAACTAGCAAACAAGGTTTGCAGGTTATTCGATCCATGTTTGGATTGAAGCAAGCATTGAGTTCTTGGAATTATCGTTTTGATGTAATCATAATAGTTTATGATTTAATTCAAAACGAAAATAATTCTTGTGTATATAAGGAGGTTAGTGGGAGCGCACTGACAGTAGATGTCCTATAAATAATGATAATATGTCATTTCTTGGAAATGATATTCCCATAAATAGAATTGGTGAAAGCTTGGCTTTCGAGAAAATTCTCCGTGGAATTCTTAGGAGAAACAACCTTTATTCAAGGAATTAAGATCTACTGGGATAGATCTAAAAGTTGTTGAAACTCTCCTAGAACTCGTATATTGAAAAAATATATGCGACCTGGTGTCTCATACGCTTTGAGCATATGGATTCACAAACAGGCCAATCCAAGTGATAGTCACTGGATTGATGTTAAGAACATCCGTTAGTATCTTAGAGAACTAAGGATGCTGTCTTAAACTATGGAGAAGGATAACTTGAAGTGACTGGGATCACCGTAGCAAGTTTCCTAAACCGACAAAAGGACTATAAGTCGCAAACGGTACTACAAAGTTTGAATAACGGAACAGTTAGCTGTAAATCTTCCAAGCAAGATACCGTTACCGAATAAACAACAAATGCGGGTTATTGCTGAAGCTGAGGCAGCAATAGAAACCATTTGGGTCGATAACAAATCTAATTAGATTAGATATAGTTCTGTTAGCAGTTGAGCTAGGCTACAGCGCAAGCTAAAGAATTAATGGTCTCATCAACGATCCAGATACATACTTCGATATTCATCTTATTCGTTCGGATCATACATCGTGGCGATGTGATGATCGAATAAATCGCATCAGATGATAATCATGCAAATCCGCTGACGAAAGCCTTTTCTCAGCAGTTTGAGCCAATCGTACATAGTTCGAGTGTTAGACACTCGAGTGACTGGCTATAGGCCAAGTGGGAGATTGTTGGACAATTATGACTAATAGCGTCACTATTTGTACAGATCATGGTGTTGTTGTACAAATTAACTATGTAACAAAGGAGATTGCACTCTTATCATTTGTGATTAGATCACCAAGATATATAAATGATAGGAGGCCCCTGTGATTTGTTCCTGGATTGAGAATGATATGAGACAGTATCAGTTCATGAAGGATAAATCATTAAATATCCCTAGTCAGAGTATTATCGAGATTGGACATCGATAAATACGTAAAAGACTAGTATTACACTTGTGCGCGTTGTGATGGCACAACGGCATAGTTCTCATATATTTTGGTATAGGATACTCATGCAAGTGTAATAGGAGGTTGTGTTTTACCGATGGTACGGGAAACAGCTTCACTTTGGAAAGACCCCCTCGGAATTCCATTGGTATTATGATTATGTGTCTATGGAAGTCCGAAATCAGGGTAGGTATATTTGGTCTTAACCTGAGACTTGCACCGCTAATACTTGCGACAATCAATATACTTTGGTTTTGGTCGTCCAGGGCTTTAACCGGTTTCTGTGTACGCCTCTTCTGGGTATATCGAGAATCGTAGTGTGTTGGGTGTGATGTCAAGACGGAAGTGTCACTCCAGTCATATGGAGTTGATGATGCGCAGGGATACAGAACTAGTTCTCTAAAAAGGTTGCAACCGTCGGGATAATATGACTTGGTCATATTATCCGATAATAAAGAGACTAGTTGCTCTTTATCCGAAAAATGCTTCGTACGGGGCAGACATTGTACCAGCCCCAGGCCTTGCATGTGATCATCCGATACTGGATCGAAATACGCAATACTACGTAAACTACGCCTGATATAAATCCTTATTCCTGTAAGGATATTTATGGAGAATTGGGTAGGCATGGCGCTTTGCTAGAAGCCAACCTTGTCTTGTAAATCGGTATAAACGTAGTACTAGGTACTTACGTGTTCGGATAGTCCGACGACCGAATTTACTGCCAACATATCTGGGGATCTCATGGGTCGCTTCGCGAAGATTCACCGATGACGTATGACTCGCACTTTTATTAATCTGGGATTAATTAAATGAGAGAGAAAATTAATCTGGGATTAATTGCGGAGATATTTTATCTGGGATAAAATATCAATTAAAGAGAGATAACGATTAATTTGGAATTAATCGATTAATTAATATATTCGATATATTAAACGAAATTGGATTTCGATGTGGAATTAAATTAGATTTTAATTCGGGCGAACGAGTTAATTTGGAATTAATTCGTTAGCGACGTGAATAGTAATTATGCTAGGCATGATTATTTAATTAAATTAGATTTAATTACGTCGCAATGGAAAATTCGTTAATTTGGAATTAGCGAACCCGAGCTCGGGACTATTTGTGAGGGCATTCGCATTTCGAATTCGAGTGCGGCACGCAAGTCAAATCAAGCGTCAAATCGCTAGTCACATCTAGCGTCACATCTTTCGTCAATCAAGTGATAGATGTCATTCACTTTGAGTGATTGACGCCAGTCACTATTCATTGATTGATGGAATGATGGATTGATGGGAGTGGTTGAAGCCTTTAATGGCTTTGATTTTTGGAGGCAAAAATTTTGGTATTTGATTTTTTAGAATATCTATTACCATTTTTTGTAACAACACACAACACTCTCTTTCTTCTTCTCTCTTCACACGCCCAAAGTGGGCTGTTCTTCTCTCTTCTTCTTCTCACGGCCGTGAGCTATGGGAAGCCAAAGTGTGATGATTTTGCGGCAAAATCATCAAGAGTTAACTCTCCGAGAGACATGCGAAGGTGATAGGGAAGTCCACCCATGAGCTTGCAATCATTTGACGAAGCTTGGAGCTTGTTCAAGAAGCAACAATGGCCGAATTTGGAGGAGCCACAGAATTTCACTGCCGAGCAGTCAATGGAGGCAGAAAATAATTTTTGTTGCCTCGCGGGTCGCTCAACCGATCGATGTGAGTATTCCGCAACTCCCTCGTATGTATTCACATGTATTTCTTGCTTTATATTCGATCCTTGGGGCCGTAGAAACTCCAACACATCTCCATATGACTGGAGTGATGCTTCCGTCTTGACATCACACCCAACACACTATGATTCTCAATATACCCAGCAGAGGCATACACAGAACCTGTTAAATTCCTGGACGACCACAACCAAAGTATATTGATTGTCGCAAGTATTAGCGGTGCAAGTCTCAGGTTAAGACCAAATACACCTACCCTGATTTCGGACTTCCATAGACACATTGTCATACTACCAATGGAATTCCGAGGGGGTCTATCCAGAGCGAAGCTGTTTCCCGTACCATCGGTAAAACACAACCTCCTATTACACTTGCATGAGTATCCTATACCCAAATATATTAGAATTATGTCGTTATGCCCTCACAACGTGCACAAGTGTAATATTAGTCTTTACGCATTTATCGATGTCCAATCTCGATAATACTCTTACTAGGATATTTAATGATTTATCCTTCATGAACTGATACTGTCTCATATCATTCTCAATCCAGGAACAAATCACAGGGGCCTCATATCATTTATATATCTTGGTGATCTAATCACAAATGATAAGAGTGCAATCTCCTTTGTTACATAGTTAATTTGTACAACAACACCATGATCTGTACAAATAGTGACGATATGGGTCATAATTGTCCAACAATCTCCCACTTAGCTTATAGTCAGTCACTCGAGTGTCTTACACCCGAACTATGTACGGTTCGCTCAAACTGCTGAGGAAAGGCTTTCGTTAGCGGATTTGCATAATTATCGTCTGATGCGATTTATACGATCATCACATCGCCACGATGTATGATCCGAATGAATCAGATGAATATCGAAGTATGTATCTGGATCATTGATGAGACCATTAATTCTTTAGCCTGTGTTGTAGCCTAGCTAAGCTGCTAACAGAATTATATCTAATCTAATTAGATTTATTATCGACCCAGAAGGCTTTTATTGCTGCCTCAGCTGCAGTAATAACCCGCATTTGTTGTTTATTCGGTAACAGTATCTTGCTTGGAAGATTTCCAGCTTACTGTTCCGTTATTCAAACTGTATAGTACCATTTGCGACTTATAGTCGTTTTATCGGTTAGGAAACTTGCTACAGTGATCCCAGTCACTTCAAGTTCTCATTCTCCATAGGATAAGACAACATCCTTAGTTCTCTAAGATACTAAGTATGTTCTTAATATCAATCCAGTGACTATCACTCGGATTGGCCTGTTTGTGAATCCATATGCTCAAAGCGTATGAGACACCAGGTCGCGTACATTTTTCAATGTACGATTTCTCGGAGAGTTTTTCATGAGAGCCAAGCTTTCACCGATTATTTTTATGGGAATATCATTTCCAAGAAATGACATATTATCATTATTTTATAGGACAGCCATTGTCAGTGCGCTCCCACTAACCCTCATATATACACAAGAATCATTTTCGTTTTGAATTAAATCATAAACTATTATGATTACATCAAAACGATAATTCTAAGAACCTAATGCTTGCTTCAATCCAAACATGGATCGAATAACCTGCAAACCTTGTTTGCTAGTTTTGGTACGACAAACCCGTCAGGATGTTGTAAACATCCTCCAAAAGGTTTCCGTTTAAGGAAAGTAATTTTCCCGCTAAGCTTTTATATTTCATAAATGAAACATGCATCATTAGCAAGCATTATCCAAATGGATTTACCATGGCAACAGTTAAAAGGTTGAATCATAATCAACACAATGTTGATAACGATACCTTTCCGCTACAAGCCTAGCTTAGTACGTTGGTATGTTGCCATCCATGTATGTCTTCCTTGAAGACTTATATAGTACCAATAGGCACAATACCTTGCGGTACATCAACTAGTATCCAAATTTGGTTGATATACATGGAATCCATTTCGGATGTCATGGCACTTTGCCATAATAGGGAGTCGATACCTTGTATCACTTCCTCATACGTAGTCAGTTGGTATTCCTCAAAAGATTGACATCTTTATGAGGTAAGATCAGAAACCCATACCCCAGGTTGTTTTTCTGAATCTCTCCGACATACGCGGTTCTTGTGTATACGAAGATTACTGGTATAGTTTCATCCTTAATGAACTATTTGTGTTCCATTAAGATTCAGAGTCTGGAATAGTATTACTCCGATCTTCATCGAGTATTACTATCCTCCCACTTACCACTGCATATAGGTATTCCTCTTAGGAAAACCGCATGGTGAGCAACAATTACATTGTTCTCTAGTGAGTTGTATAAGTATAATACTTTGGTATCCCTAGGATAACCTACAATTGGCACTTATCCAATTTGGGTTCTAGTTTGGAATCATCCAAACATATGCCTATCATCCCAAATTTACAGGAATGAGAAACCCGATTTCTTTCCTGTTCATATCTAATATGAATTATGTCAAACAGATTTTTATGGAACCTTATTCTAAATAAGTTATGCACTGTTTATGCGTATCCGTTGCAGAAATGGTAGCTCAGAGTGACTCATGATTAACCTTATCATGTCCAACAAAATTCGGTTACTTGTTCGGACACACCGTCAAACTGACGTGTTCCGAGAGGATTCCTCATTTTAAAGAATACTATACTCTTTCAAGTATATTAGAAACTTATTGCTTAAGTATTTTCCATTACGATTTTACCGTGACGGTATAATACTATAATCGATCTGTTTTTCTATTTTCGTGTCGAAACTTAAAAGTTTCAGATTTGTGTTTCAAAAGAGACACATACCATAACGCGATGCCACATCCGTATAGGTCACAAAATATCCATATCCATCTCTAGCCTAGCTAGACATGGGCCCACTTGCTTCACTATTAAATAGGGCTAACAGATTGGTGGCATTTGCACTTTTACCAAGTAAAGGTGTTTTAGGCACTTTGCCCAATAAACTAGATTCGTAGACTTTATTTGAATGGAATCAAATCAGTCCTAGTACCCACTCTTCGAAAGTGTGGATATACGATTCTTGTTTAATTGTGTCCCAGACAACAATGCCACATTAAGTTTCATCTGATCAAATCAGTTTGAGCTATTTGCTTGTCACGTTATATGTTTGGGATTATTTATATTCAAAATATAAATGTTGTTATTCACATCTAATGTGTTTTATCTCAATATCATCTTTATAAAATAAAACACTTTAGTGTTCTAGAATATAAAGGTTCATCTGCAGCGGATTAAACACTGATATAGAGATAATGTTTCTAGTCTAACTAGTTACATTATAACAGTTTCCTAATTTAGGTACAAACCCGAGGGTAGTTCCTAAAATAAGTATCTACGGTTGAAATAGCGATTTTCATCCCGTTTCCAATTCGTAGATGAATCTCAACTAAAGTCAGTATCCTGATCATAGCAGATTCTAAACATCAGTACATATATTTATGTATCACACTAAGTATATAAAATCCAATTTTAATATTAGTAGTGAACATAATTATGAAAAACATATTTGAAGTCAGAGCCTTGCCCGTTCTTCAATTCCTTCATGTCTGCTTTGTCCAAACGGCAGTCACGCTTCCGCGATCCCGTTTGCCATAATATGGGCAGACATTTTGGGATATGTCATTTTATCTTCCCAGAAGATTATAATGATTTTTCCTTTGCCTTTTTTCAACACTCCAGAAGCCTTTGGCCAAGCCATGGGTTTCTAGAATATCGAAGTAAAGTGCGACTAGCGCTACTTGCCTTATTGCAAACTTTGACTTTGTCTCCTTGAGAATAGTCATTAACACTCCAAGTGTTATTATTGCAATTTAGAGTACTTCTAAAATCTTAATATAGATTTATGAAGATCCTTCAATTTCTTCATCATACTTTAAGGATCTAATACTTAGTTCTGATTAAGAAATTAAGGAGTCTACTTGACAAGTTTAATGGATTAAGCACTAAAGTTATCATCACATGAATCTTCCAAAGATCATGCTATACTATTCGCTTAACTTCGGGCTTAGGCCTAATATGTTATTTTATCTAATAAAGTAACTTATTAGTTTCCAGGACCATCCTGAAAAATTTTATTCCCAATTTGAAAATTAAACCATTTAAATACATTTTCCCTATGATTATGTTTTAAATGTCAATCTTTCGATTATATCTTGATTATAATAGTCCAACTATTTAATCAACGATTTAGGTACTATTTATTATAATGATTATTATAGTCCAACTATTTAATCAACTATAATTAATTAAATCAAATATATTGATTATTATAATCCAATTATATAATCAAATATAAGTGAATAGTTTAAATACAGTCTAACTGTTTCTATAAAACAACAATTTAAATATTAGTCCAACTAACATTTAATTTATTTGACGAAATGATATTTGTGATTGAGCGCGTATGGCAAGTAATTAAACGAATATTGCAAATTCAATTCTTGCCTCCCACTATTTTTCGGCGAGCCTCTAACCCTCTGTCGAGTACTCGGGAAACCGTGTTTCCTAGTGGGCTAGGATCCCGTTAAATATCACACAATCTTGACTTTAGCCAACAAATTGTATGATAATTAACTAGGTAGATCTCTAAGATTAATTGGATCCAATTCAATTCCTAGATCCAGTAGGGGGACATCCAAGTCTGAAACATA
Organism: Zanthoxylum bungeanum; assembly: GCA_019454045.1. NCBI lineage: Eukaryota > Viridiplantae > Streptophyta > Magnoliopsida > Sapindales > Rutaceae > Zanthoxylum > Zanthoxylum bungeanum. The sequence goes on from SKCR01049717.1 coordinate 74,759, forward strand.
TATCTTATATATGTCAATATATCCAATATATTGCCTAACCTTTTTCCTCTGAATCAACTAAGCTTTGGCTTTGGCACAACAAACTTAGTGACCCCAGTTAAGTGTGACACATTGACCATGGAAAGCTTCGTAATCAATGTCGATGGACAAGAAGTGGTCTTGACTTTGGCCAACAAACCACAACTTGGACAAGGCACCAATATGGAACAAAGCCTTCGTGATTCAAACACATCCTCGACGGACAAAGACCTTGACTTTGGCAAACAAGCCAATGCCAGTCTTGGATCTTGAGTAAGAATCACTCAATGGAAGGAAAAACGCTTAATATTTTGCGAGGGTTTTTCGAGTGCAAATTGGCAACCAATTTATTATCTTTGTTAAGGTCCCATCATCATACACCCTTAAACATGCATTCTAAACACATAATAAAGCGCGTATAAATAAAATAATAATGATATGCGGATGGATACTTTGCACATTGATCCTAGATCAAATCTCTCTCTTTCCTCTCTCCCGCTAGCACAAGTATTACTTCTACCGTTACACTACACTTCTAAAGAAACCTCATTTACATTGAGGGGAATATGTGAGAAGAGAATACAAAGAATAAGGAGGTAATAAGGCTGGACACGCAGGTCCAATTTAATAAATCAAATTTATTACTACAATTTCTAAAATTGTCCCACCCATCTAATATCCATCTGATATACATTATTCATGCATCGCAACCATGTATTCACACAAGCATGTTATCAATCAATCTAATCAAATTAATTAATCTGATAATTAGTGACCATCCAATGTTCAAAACAATTTTGATTTTGCTCGAGTCGAACTCGTTTTGCGAATAAGTACTCATGGTACGAATTCTCGAATTAAATTAAATTACAAAATTAAATCCAATTCAATTTGTATTTAATACAAATTCGCTATTTAATTCCAAATTAAATACTACACTTTATTTAACGAACCTTTACGACTTAAATTCCAAATTTAATCGTTACGGGTCTCAAAGCCCGATTAATATCCAATATTAATTTAATTAAAGTCCAATGGGCTTTTAATTAATTTCTTTAAGGCGTGGACTTTTGGTCAACTCGGGTCAAACCCAATAACCAAAGTCCAATCCGAGAGTTACCCCATAAGCCCAGAAATCAATTTAGGCCTATTAGGCCCAATTAAACTTTAAAGGTCCATTAGTCACATTTGGGCTTTATGCATGCGGTTTTGGGCCCAATTGGATCCAACCAATTTAGCCTAAACCCATCTTGGTACAACCAAGCCCAATAAGCCCATTTACAACATAAAAAGCCCAAATCCAATTTTAAGCCCAATTTAATTAAACCATAAAAATTCAATTTCATAATTTAATTAAACAAAGTGCATTACATAATTAATTACCCAATTAACATTTATAAAACATCAATTAGCCTAATTAATCATGCTCATCAACAACAAAACATGTCCAACACATTTCATCAAAAATCAAACCCATTTTCATGCTATTCTACTCTCGGTAATTTGGGAAATTTGTGTCCGATTCGATTTCAATCCAATTAAATCCACAATCGACATTAAATCAACATTTCCCAATCGTTTCAAGTCATCCAATGATCAACAAAACAAAAATTACCAAGATTTAAGGCACAAATGTATTCGGCCAACACATCAAAATTGGGGAAAATTATTCTAAACAAAATTTCTTGAAATTGATCAAATCAAACTTCAATTAAACATGTATTAAGCATACTCAAACATCCAATTTAATCAAATCATGCTCAAATATATTTTACCCAATTTTAACCCTAAAATATTTTCATGTTCAACCTTGCTCATAGATACCATTGTTGGAATTTTCTAAGCATCCCAAGATCATTTAACAAGCATGAAACAAGTGCGAATACAACGAGGGAGTTGCGGAATACTCACATCGATCGGTTGAGCGACGCGGTGGACAACAAAAACTTAACTTTCTGCTCCTCCAAGGCTCGACAATGACTTGTTTTGCAGTCCTCATTTTCGGCCATGTGAGGTCCTCCAAGCAAGCTCCAAGCTTGTGTTGGACTTCCATGCTCATGGGTGGACTTCCCTATCACATTCGCATGACTTCGTAGTGTGCTAGCACTCTTGATTTTGCAACAAAATCATGACTTTTTGCTTCCTTTTGCTCTCGGCAGTAACAGAACCAGAAGAGAGAAAATGGCAGCCCCAAGGGCGTGAAAGAGAGGGAGAGAAAAGAGAGAGAGTGAGTTGTGTGATGGTTGGCCAAAAATGCGTATCTAATACCACTTTTTATTTTCAAAAAATCAATTAATTGATTTCCAAAATCAAAAAACAAATACCAAACATTTAAATATATTAAATGTCTATCATGCCATCACACTTGAGTGTATTACAGTCATCAATCAACTTCCATCAAGTCACATCACTCAATCAATCAAGTGACAAGTTGTCACATCACTCAAAGTGACTAATGATTTGATGCTTGATGCGACTAATGATTTGACGCTTGATTTGACTTGCGTGCCGCACTCGAATTCGAAATGTGAATGCGCTCGCAAACAATCCCGGGCTCGGGTTCGCTAATTCTAAATTAATGAATTTTTCGTCGCGACGCAATTAAATGATTACGCCTAGCGAAATCACTATTCACGTCGCTAACGAATTAATTCTAAATTAACTCGTTCGCCCGAATTAAAATCTAATTTTAATTCCGCGTCGAAATCCAATTTCGTATAATATATCGAATATATTATTTTATCGATTAATTCCAAATTAATCGTTATCTCTCTTTAATTGATATTTTATCCCAGATAAAATATCTCCGCAATTAATCCCAGATTAATTTTCTCTCTCATCTAATTAATCCCAGATTAATAAAAGTGCAAGTCATACGTCATCGGTGAATCTTCGGGAAGCGACCCATGAGATCCCCGGATATGTTGGCAGTAAATTCGGTCGTCGGACTATCCGAACACGTAAGTACCTAGTACTACGTTTATACCGATTTACAAGAAAAGGTTGGCTTCTAGCAAAGCGCCATGCCTACCCAATTCTCCAGAAATATCCTTACAGGAATATAAGATCTATATTAGGCGTAGTATACGTAGTATTGTGTATATCGATCCAGTATCGGATGATCACGTGCTAGGCCTGAGGCTGGAATTGTGTCTGTCCCGTACGAAGCACATGTCGGATGTCTGGTAACTAGTCTCTATAATCGGATATACATGACCTAGTCATAATATCCCGATAGCTGCAGCATTTAAGAGAACCAGTCTCGTATCCTATGTGACCATCATCTCCATATGACTGGAGTGATGCTTCCGTCTTGACATCACACCCAACGCACTACGATTCTCAATATACCCAGCAGAGTCATACACAGAACCTGTTAAAGTCCTGGACGACCACAACCAAAGTATATTGATTGTCGCAAGTATTAGCGGTGAAAGTCTCAGGTTAAGACCAAATACACCTACCCTGATTTCGGACTTCCATAGACACATAGTCATACTACCAATGGAATTCCGAGGGGGTCTATCCAGAGCGAAGCTGTTTCCCGTACCATCGGTAAAACACAACCTCCTATTACACTTGCATGAGTATCCTATACCCAAATATATTAGAATTATGTTGTTATGCCCTCACAACGTGCACAAGTGTAATATTAGTCTTTACGTATTTATCGATGTCCAATCTCGATAATACTCTTACTAGGGATATTTAATGATTTATCCTTCGTGGACTGATACTGTCTCATATCATTCTCATTCCAGGAACAAATCATAGGGACCTCCTATCATTTATATATCTTGGTGATCTAATGATAAGAGAGCAATCTTCTTTGTCACATAGTTAATTTGTACAACAACACCATGATCTATACAAATAGTGACGTTATAGGTCATAATTATCCAACAGCTGAATCATACAAGTCGGGGTCATTGCATACATATAATCTCTTTGTCACATGTATCCGAATTATCCCAAAGGTATAGATATAAACGTCAAATCTCTATAGGTATAATCGTGTCAACGTATCTATTAGCAATCTTCTAAATAATACCCGGAACTTACTTTCGAAGTATACCACGGCCATGGATTTAACATATTGTTAATCATATAATGAATACATATGTCATGTACACAGGACTAACGGATCCTATCTTGATACACACATGATATCATAAGCATAAGTCCACAGCCAACGAACAGACTGAGGTCTGATCTAAATAGATCGGTGACGTAACTGACATCTATTGTGAATGATAACTCATATATCCACAGTGGTATCTCAAGTCAAAGAATCACTATGCTACTCAACCCAAGAAGATTCCTATTGACGGTGTGTACCATCTATTAGGTAATCTTCGGTGAGTCGTTTAATGTTTATCAAATAAACACCTACACGTCTATACGAGTCTCCCGAGACTCATGGTTCATTGGGATAAATCATCAGACCAAGTCCGATATACGACATGTACTGGTCTCAACGGATTTTACTAACCAACCCATGTCAGTAAATCTTGACCAAAAACTTAATTTGATAATATATTTCTAATAGCGACGCTTTCCAATGTCAATTACAAGCTACATTGTAATTGTGCACTACATTATATATTATCGGGTCTTTGTCTAATATATATATATATATATTATAAAGCACAATGGTGTGGGAGGAAAGAGAAGACAATCAATGGTTAGGATTAAGAGAGATAATGTATCCAAATGCTATCTTTATGTGGCTTAATTGGCGGCTCAGATCATTTCATTATAATCGAATGGCTGATAAAGAATCTTTCCATTATAATACCAAATAAATTAAAGAATAAAATCATTTATTAATGGAAAATGAAAACTATGAAATAAATTAAAGAATAAAATCATTTCATTATAAACAATTTAAATATCAGAATCTCAATCTCTCTGTAAATTCTGTAACACCGTGCCGTAGGCACGGGCACACACCAAATAAATTAAATAATAAATCATTTAATTACAAAAAAAATCATTTTATTATAAACAAATTAAATAATAGAATCTTAATCTCTCTGTAAATTCTGTAACACTGTGTCGTAGGCACGGGCACACACTAGTATATATATATATACACATACATATATATATATGTATATATATCACTAAATACGATTTAGTTTCAATCTAATGAATTGGATCGAATATATATAATAAAAGACAAGAGGTGCTATCATAAATAAGTAATATTATCGAAATATGTATTGCTCATATTCATGAATCGGACGTAAATACGATCCGGATTGGCTCTCCGAGCACCAACCATAACATTCATGTGTTTTAAATGACGTTTATGGGCGTCGTCGCTGTAAGCCCTCACGAGACTATAACTAGTCCACTATGGACACCTAGGGGTTTAAAGGCTTGTTGCATACGTTACATGCAATCGTGATCCTTACGAAAGTGACTTAGATAGTTTTTATTTATTTATTTAATTTTAGTTCTTATTTTCTTTTTGCGCTTGAATTGTTATGGACTAGCAATAAGCTAGTTGGGGGTTGTGATAAGTGCATGAAGATGTACTTTGAACATCGCTAATTCAGCTTGATTATCATATGTTTTGATCTTAATTATAGTTTATTTTATGTCTTGTTATTAGGAAGCAATGGAACATGGAGATTTGAGCAATTACACATGTTTCGGGACCTTACAGACTCATCGAAAGCACACGGGAAGAGTAGAGATGCAGAAAGCGGCAAAGATCAAAAGACGCAGCAGGCGCCGCGGTGCCCACTTCTTGGCGCCATGTTGCCTCCACAGGATCTCCCCCTACAAAATGCCCGAGAGTTGGGTGTCGCAGCCCCTACTTTCTGGCATCGCGGGGCCCTGAAAATGTCCCATAAACTTATTTTAGTCGTGTTTTACTAATATATGGACTCCCAGACTTCTCTATAAATACCTAAGCTCATCCATAACCTAAAAAGATAGAGAGAAAAAAAGAAAACACACAACAAAGAGTTAGAAACACAATTTTAAGAGAGAAGAATGAAGAAGATTCAAGTCAGACCGGATGTCTCTTCGATCTATCAAGGCAGTGTCTTTTCCTCTATGGAGAACTAATCTCCTAGGCAAAGCTAAGGATGAGCTCTTGTAATTGATTTCTTATGTTCATGTTTTTGATTCCTGAATACTTTTTAATGTTTAATACAATTGATGATTCATTGTTCTTTATTATCTTTCGATTTATAATCCAGAGATTGTGTTTTACCAACTTGTATATAGGAATAATCATGATTCTTCTATATGTAATTGGGGAACCCAGTTGTGACTGGTAAAGTTATTTTATGAGTTAATCTTCTGTTGCAGTATTTTATGTGGATATATTGTCGACGTTAGATAGGTCATAATGATAAATTTGTGTGCTGTTAACCTAGAGAAAACAATTCATCGATTACCTTAGAATTTAATATGTTTGGAATTGAATATCTTCCGATTGTTGGTTTGGGATGTGAAACCTTCAATTGAGTAATAAAACGAATCAACAACTGAATATAGAGATTTGATACAAGAGGGATTCCCGACGCTTTGTTGCTTCTCTCTATTGATACTCTTAAGTATTTTTCTATATTTTTTTATCTTTCATTGTCTATTAAATCCATTTTCTTTAATTCAGTTACTGCTAACGTTTTCATTAAGTGAATTAGTTCCTTGTAACCATTTATCTGAGGAATCGACACCACAAATATACTGCGATAACCGAAAGTACTTTCTTGGCATAATCACAAAGGTTCAATGTGCTTTGCAGGATTCTCCTACTGATCATTTATTATTGAGTGAGGAGGCGAGGTTGTCTTTATTGTATTACAATTTGAATAAAGTTGATGAGAGTTTGTTTAGGCAGAAGTCTCGGGTTCAATGGCTTAATCTTGGTGATCAAAATACGAAGTTTTTTTTTCCAGCTATGAAGCATCATCATCGGCTTAGTAAGATTATGTCCATTTGCAAGGAGGATGAGACTCGTGTGGAGGATCAGATTTTGGTACGTGAGGAGATTTTGTCTTTTTATAAAACCCTCTTATGGCCTCAACCGAGTATGCATGGAATTGATAGAGATCTCCTTCATTCATCAACTACTCAGTTTGTTTTAGATGATCAGAGGAAGGTTCTTGATCGAGATATTTGAGATTATGAGATTAAGGCACTGATGTTTTCCCTGAAGGATAATAAAGCCCCAAGGCCGGATGGTTTTAATTCAGGTTTCTTTAAGAAGGCTTGGAGTGTTGTAGGTGATGATGTTCTTTTTGTTATTCGGTCTTTCTTGTTTAGGGGAGCTTTTAAAGCAAATGAATGCTACTACAATTGCTTCAATTCTGAAGGTTCCTAATCCTGAGCAGGTCAATGATTTTCTGCCCATTTCATACTCCAACACAATTTATAAATGTATTGTCGAAATAATTAATGATCCGATTAATGTGGTTCTTCCCTCTGTAGTTAGCCCTAGCCAAATTGCTTTTATTGCGGTTCGGCGTATTAGTGATAATATTTTGCTGTGCCAGAAGTTTATGAGGAACTATCATAGGAGAGGTAGGGCTCCACGTTGTGCTCTAAAGATTGATTTGATGAAGGCCTATGATTCAGTCCGTTGGGACTTCATGGTTGAGGTGTTGAGATCTATTGGGTTTCCTGATAGAATGGTTGGGTGGATTCGTGAGTGTGTGACCTCTACTATGTTCTCAGTTTCAATCAATGATGAGTTAAATGGTTTTTCCCCTGGTGGTCGTGGGTTGAGGCAAGGGGATCCTATGTCTCATTACCCTTTTGGTTTGGCTATGGAGGTTCTTTCAGGTTTATTGAGTAAAATGGTTTTTGAACATAGCTTCAGGTTTCATTGACGATGTTCAAAGAACCGTCTCACTCATCTTTGTTTTGCAGATGATCTTATGATTTTCTCAAGGGCGAAGGAGGCCCCAGTTTCTTTGATTGGGGAATGTCTGCTCCAGTTTATGAGGTTGTCTGGTTTAGTTCCCAATTCGGCAAAGAGTCAATTATTTTCTTGTGGTGTTTCCTTAGCAGTGAAACAACATTTACTTAGCATTTTGGGCTTTCAAGAATGTGTGCTTCCGGTTCTTTACTTGTGTGCCCCTTTTATTTCTACGAAATATCAGGTTTCTGATTGTACTATTCTTATTGAGCGCATTATTGGGCGTGCTAGGAGCTGGATTTATAGGAAACTTTTCTTTGCAGGATGTAGTCAGCTTATTAAGTTTGTGTTATTCTCCATTCAAGTGTATTGGTCTTCTTTGTTCATTTTGCCTAAGGCTGTTATACGGAAGATGGAGGCTACTTTAAGATCTTTTTATGGAAGGGGAGTGAGTTAGTATCTACATGGGCAAATGGGCTTGGGATAAAATATGTTTGCCTATAGAAGAATGAGGTTTAGGGATTAAGTCTTTAGAGCATTGGAATCGGGCGACAATTATTAAGCATTTGTGGTTTCTTTGTTCGGGACAAGTTTCCTCTTGGTCTGCTTGGGTTTCCTCTTACTTACTAAAGGGGCGTAGCTTTTGGGAGGTTTCTCATCCAAGGGATTGCTCATCAAGTTGGAGGAAGATTTTGAGTCTCTGTCATTGGGTGCGGCGGAAGATGCGGTTCAGGATTGGGAATGGGGAGAAGACTTCCTTATGATTTGATAATTGGCATCCTTTTGGGGCAATTGTGGACGTTTTAAGTGCAAGAGTCATTTATGAGTCAAGGTTGGACAAGGCAGCTAGGCTTCTATCATTAATGAGTCTTCTTAGAGATGGCACCAAGCTAGATCAACTACTCTTCTTGAGTTGGCTCGTATTCTCCCTTTGCATTGTGTTCCTAGTAGCTCGAGGGATGATGAGTTGATTTGGGAGGAGGACAATAGAGGAGTTTTCTCGATCAAGAGTGCTTGGGAGGCTTTGCGACTTAGAGGTTATTGGGTGAGTTAGAGTCGGGTCGTGTGGTTCCGTAAGGCTGTTCCAAGACATGTTTTTATTCTTTGGTTAACGATTCAAGGTGGCCTTTATACTCATGATAGATTGATAGGCTTTGGCATTTCAAATCGGTCTACATGTGTATTTTCTTGTAATAGTGGAGAGGATGTAGATCACCTTTTTTCCAGTGTCATTTTTCTTCTCAGGTCCGGTCCTCAACTTTGGATAAATGTGGTATTGTCTGGCACTCTTGTGATTGGCCTCACACAGTCTTATGGATGTAGTAGTATTGTAGCAGTTCTTTATGTCTTTTGATTGCTCGGCTCTCCTTTGCAACTACAATCTACTTTATTTGGAGAGAGAGGAATGCTCGTCTTCATGGTAAGCCTCCTCGACCTCCCAGTGTGATTCAGAGTGATATTATTTTTACAGTGCGAACATGTGCTAGTTTATTAAAGAAAGTGAAATCATCTTATGAAAATAGATGGCTTCACAATTCTTGGCATTTTTCCGATGACATTTTCTGAGTTTCCTTTTGTTTGTTTTTCTAATTGCCGGTTTGGCTCTTGTTGCTTAGCTTGGAGGGTATGTCCTCCTTGTTCTCTCTGGGATATTCCTCTGTGCTGTTGTTGGATTTTTTTTCTTTTGATTACTATACTTTACCTTATCCAAAAAAATAGTGAAAAATTAAATGAAAAAAATTATTTAATATAAATTATGTTACAGTAAATCTTTTTTCCTATTAAGGGACCCATATCTAGTGCCCTCAAAAACAAATCAAACGGTTCATAATCCGCGATCAGAATGGCAAGGTCCCTCTTGCAAATTACACTTTACGAACGACTTCAAATTGGTTTTTCTTAAATCATTGGCTGATTGCGGTAGATCACATTTTCCTACAATGTACGCGCCCCCATAGGATCCAGCTTCGGACGAAACAGAATTTTAAATTAATTTTTGTAACAACAATTATCCGACGTGCCACTTTCAATCCGATCCATCCTTAGTGCTAGGTCCATAAAATGAACGGTCCGATTGAATGGAGAGTGATTCAGAGTCCAAGCATTCAGAGTGACCAGTTGACTTTTTACTTGGTGAAAAAGTATGAAGTTTCATCATATAGGCCCCTAGAATTGTATTTTTTCAAATAAGGACATACTTTATATATATTAACGAGGTCCATGAACCCTAATGAAATGATTGAAGCACCCTTTTAGTTATATTTTTTAACATTCTTAACCATTTATCATTAAAAATAGTCACTGAGAATGACAATATGATCAGTTATTTTAGATACCCAACATAATCCGATCGAAATATTACTCGATATTAGAATTTTAGTAGATTGTGATATCCAAAAATAAATAAATAAAATTAATTAATAACAACAAATATATTTTTTAAATATCTCATTAATTAGTTAAATTAAATTTTCAGTATCGGATATCAAAATATTTTATTGGTTTTAGATACAAATACCAATTATATTTTTTTGATTATAAATAAATATCAAATATATGATATAAGTTTTGATTTCGATAAAAATGATCAAATATCTAATTATTGTTATCCCTAATAATTAGACATATTAAATGGACCGAGTTGAGTTTTTTTTTTAAAAAAGCTAAAATCGAGGTCTTTATATAACATTAAGGATCATGTTCAGGGTAAATGGGTCATATTTATGATTGACAAATGAGCGGATTTGGACCTATTTCATATAAATAAAGAAACTATGTTAAAATTGCGAGAAACTATAAAAATTGTGTAATTCTTGATAATTCTCCGCCAAGTATTTAAAGGAACGTGCTGTTCACTGTTGATTTTCTCTCGGCTCGCTCTCTGCTCGCTCTCTCTCTCTCTTGTTTCTCGGAGTTCTGAAACGACACGGTGACACCCACCTCTAAGCCCAACACACAAACTTAAAGTTTTGATCTTAATGGCGGCTGAGCCAGAATTTCTTAAGAACGAAAGCGCAAGAGGCGTTCCAGCGGTCGAGGCAAACTTCTTGTTGGTGAAAGGGTAGGAGGTAATTAATTAACGCTAAACCCCCTATCAATGACGCGTCGTTTTGACTGGTTTGTTATCCTCATGTCAGCTTAATTCAGTATCGGTGCTTGAGTTATGTGGTTTCCGAAATTGGTGTCAGTTTAATTCTGGCTACATTGTATTGTTAGGGCTACTTTGTTTTGCATGGCTTGATTTTTTTATTATTTTTTTTTTTGGATACCCTTTTGTTTCTTATTTTATTGCGTTTTGTTCGTTTTCTTTATAATGTTTCTTGTTTTGTCTTGATTTTAGCTACATCAATATTATTTTCCATCTATGGTTGCTATAAATTCTGTTCGACATTCATGCACGACTTGATAAAAAAATTAAAACTGAATATCTATATGGGGTTTATTTATTTATAAATAAAGCTTCTTTACAGTACATGATGTTTATTTCTCAGGAATTTGCAGTACATGATGTTTTCTTGGCCATTTATGGAATAAATATTATTTTTATGTACTTTAGTTTGAGGCATTTGCACTGAATTTTGCTATATACTAATTGGATTGGGATATCAATTTTTCTTTATTGAATTACGAAATTTTGTAGTTGAGAAGTGAGGAAGATGGATTTTTGGGCTCATGGTACTCAGGAACAGTCACTGCAAGTAGCAGCCATCGTCGTCATGTTAAATATGATCATCTCCTTACTGACGATGGAGATGATCATCTTGTCTATGTTGTGTTTGTTCCACCGATTATAGACGGCATTAATTTTTCCAATGCAAGTAAATGTCATAGTCATGGACACATAAGGCCGTTGCCACCTCCAGTCGAGTTTGGGGGATCGAGCCTTCCTTATGGACTCTGTGTGGATGTGTATTACAATGAGGCTTGGTGGGAAGGTGTAATTTTTGGCGCTGAAGATGGTTCTGCAGAGAGGAGGATTTTCTTCCCAGATTTGGGAGATGAAATGACAGTTGGAATTAACTTCGTTAAGGATCACTCCGGATTGGGATGAATTCACAGAGACTTGGCATCATCGCGGTACCTGGTTGTTTCTGGAGTTGATTGAGGAACATAAACAGGAGTCATACCTTGCTGTGTCAGTGAAACAAATTTGGTATGATTTGCAGGAGAAGAAGGATTATGAGAAGCTTAAGGACTGGACTTCTCCTGTGAGATCATTGTGGAAAGAGTTAGTTTTGGAGGTGATTGATGATAATGTTAAAATTGCCATAGATCATTTTCTCCTGGTGTCAGGCCTTCCACAGTCCTCATCGATCTAATATGCTGTCTCAATCCACCCTTGAATTTCTCCCACTTATCATCCTCACACAGTATCAACCTTGGATAGTAGCGAGATAAGAAAAACATCTGCCTCTCATACTCCATCATTGTCTATGTCGGTCCCTAAACTATGTGCTCGAACAGACAACACTGCTCAGTCTGATAGGCATAAGGAAAATACTTCTTATTGGAGGCTTCCTCAAACATATCTCACGTGATATACTGAGGTCTTCTAGGTCCATCAGTTCTCCAATAATCGAGTGATCTTAATCTATCTGACAGTACTGTCTCAGTGTGCTTCCACCAGGTCTCAGCTTCAACTCTCATTATAAAAGCGGCAAACCTAACCTTCTCTTAATCGGTCAAGTCCAACAAGTTGAATATGTGCTCAATATCATCCTTCCACTTTTCTACATCGATGGGATCAGCCATGTCATGAAACTAAGGAGACCTCAAATTGAGAATCCGATCTAGCTTGCTCGTATTACCACTGCTGCTCAAAGGTACATTAGTCGCTGGCCCTCTGGAAACCAACTGTACAACTACATCAATAAATCTCCCCAATACATCATCTGGGTGTGTGGCTTTCGTGGGAACTGAAGGAGCGGAAAGGGTCATATTAGGTACAACCGTAAGAACCGCGTCAGGTGCAGCTGCATGAATAGTGGTTGGGGAAGTTGTTGAAACTATCAGAGGTATAGGTCTAGAACCTTCACCACCATCAACAATCGGCGAAACACCAGATAAAGCTACATTCGGTAAATGATCTACAAGCTAAGTCTGAGGTCTCTCGATACCAATACTCGACATCCTAAAAAGTCGTCTAGCTCACCCTCTCCCACGCTAAGCACCAGAACCATGGCCACGTCTAGACATTTTCCTACAAACATAAAACTATCCTGTTAATATCCTCATCTAATGTAATGTGTCTGCAGAACCTAAAACCTGAGGCTCTGATACCAAATCTGTCATGACCCTCTCCCTAGAGCGGGCCCAACCCTAGAAAGGGGTTTGCAAACTTCTTTAGTTCGAGCATTCTATAGTCATACTAATTGATGAGCGGAAAATATATCAATATTTACCGCCCATTTTACTTAATATTTTGTTTAGTTTCTCGGGTTTGATGAATGTTTTGATGTGTTTTAGTTTATTTTGCAGATAAAATAATATGGGACACAATGAAATCATTTAGGACGAAATGTGGGTCAAATAAGGGCAAAAATTGGACTTGACATATAATTTTGGAGATTGGAAACTTGAAAGGGAGTTTTAACGAAGTGCAATTTTGGAAATTCCAGTTTTGCGCATCTGTCGTATTTTGGGCATAAATTTTTACTCTGATATCGGATTGAGCTGATTCAAGTTCCAGATTAAAGAAGAATCAAAGATCTACAACTTTAAAGGCAAAATAATTTCGAATTCTGAAGATTTCATGCCCGAAATTGATGAACCATCCAGAAGTGCGATGTTGGTAATTATTAAAGTCATTTTCAATCATTTTCAAAGCAAAAAAAATAAATTCATAAATAAATAATAAAAATTATCAAATCATCACCAAACATGATAAAAGATTAGTGGAGCAATTAATAATGGATTTGGTTGGTGAGCAATTAGTGGAGCAATAATAATTAATTTGGTTGATGATTTGATGGAGGCAAAATTTTGCCTATAAATACCAAGCCATTTCATTTGTAAAATTCATACTTTCTTCTAAGAATTCCTTAAGAATACTAAGAAGATTGTATCTTCTTTGTTTATTTACAGCTTTCAGTAATTAATTTCCGCTTTCGCACTTTCTTTTCTTTACTTTTCAGTTTTTACTTTCCGCAATTTACTTTTACGCACAATACTTTTCTTTCTTTAATTTTCAGTTTTTACTTTTCAGTAATGAGGAGGTAACTCCCCTTTGCTGGGGTAAAAGGTAAAACTTTTTTACTAATATTTAGATTAATCTCCCTTAATTATAATATATAAACTAGTTAAAACCTGACTTAACGAAGGTACCGTCATATTGTTCGGTTGGTAATTAATTAAATTGGTTTTAACCTGACTAAACTGGATACCGCCTGATTGGTCGGTTGGTAATTAATTATTAATTTGACTTAATCTGGATACCGCCTATATAGCTGGTTGGTAATTATCATGTAAAGTTAATATATTATATTAAGGGAGATATCTAAAATAGAAGTAATAAAAGTGGATCCTTTTACCTCATCATTTTCTTTTATTGTACTTTTACTTTATTTACTTTTCAGCAATTTACTTTCAGCATTTACTTTTCAGTAATTTACTTTCAGCATTTACTTTCAGCATTTACTTTCAGCAATTACTTTCAGCATTTAATTTTCAGTAATTTACTGTCAGCATTTACTTTCAGCATTTAATTTTCAGTATTTAATTTCAGCATTTACTTTCCGTCATTTACTTTTCAGCAATTTACTTTCAGCATTTTTACTTTATGCCTTTTACTTTTAAGTCTTTACTAGCCCTAGTTATGTGTTAGTTATCTGGGGTTGTGATGAATTCTAATATCACCGGTTTATAAGGGGTTATTTTATAATTTGGGTAATTTAAAGGTTTACTTATTAAGTCTTAAGCTTAATGCTTTTTGTTGTCTGATCACCAATAAGATTGATGTGGTAAATCTAAAATGAACTAGACATAGGGATTTTAGGTTTCAGCCTTAGACTTAATAGCCCACGATCTTCCTTGAGGATAGATAACCCTTTAATAGATATTCTTACAGGATAGACATATACCTGTCGGGGGGGGTAGCCATAATTGGAACTTAAACTTAATGAATCCAGATAATTTGGTTGACATAGACATATGGTTCAATTGGGTTAAACTGGGTATTTGTGCCTGACCATCGACAGAGGCTTTTGCATAATTTAGTGTTCCAGGTTAGTAAACCGATTTATTACACAAACATAAAATAATCACTTCATCTTTTAAAAGATATTAGAATGATTCACAACCCTAGATCTTTGTGTCTTTTGTTATTTTCCTTAGTATTTTCTTTTGTCTTTTTATTTATTTATTTATTTAGCAAATCTACAATCAACCAAATCAATCAAACAATCATTCTCTTCTCCCTCAATTAGATATCTGTAAATAAATAGATTCAATAATTAATAACAACAGTAGGAATTAAGTCTTTGTGGGATCGATATTTTTATACTACTTGAACGATACGTGCGCTTGCGTTATACGCGTGTGTTTACGCCGTTCAAGTTTTTGGCACCGTTGCCGGGGACTTATTTTTCTTGAGTTATTAATTTTGAAGCTATCTAATTTACTTGTATCTAATTTTCTTTTATCTGTAATTTTTATTTCCTTCTTTTATTTTTCAGGTGATTGAAAAATGGAACATTATTGGGAGATTGAAAGATTCGAGCTTTACTAGAAGATACACACCATAAATCTGGGAGCAACAGTCCAGTTTTCTGAGGCCTGTTGTCCAGCCCAACAATTATCACTGGATGCCAGAACCAAGCAATACCACACATTGCTCAACAAGACGCAATGGGGAGATGTGACATATGTAATGGTAACCACCCGAGATATTATTGCAAGTACAACTACAATCCATGGTGGCAGAGAGCTATAAAAATCCTTCATGGTACGAAGAACCATCACATTTTCCATCTTATCCACCATCCTACAATGATCTTCATCAACAATCAGAACAATCAGAAGAAGATCATATGATTGACATGCTCAAAGATGTGTTCAAGAAATGAGATGAAAAGTTGGATACAATGCTTGAAACATTCCAGAATCAACTCGAAAGTATTCAGAGTCAAACAGAATCCATACAGAGAATAACATATCAGATCAGATAATTAACAGAAAACCAGAACTTCATACCTCAAGAAGCATTTTTAGATGACACTGATGAAGCCTTCGAGTACCTAGAGATCCACAATGACACCTTAACAGAGGAGGAGGTTGAGCAGTATCAACAACCAGAGGTATCAGTTCAGGAGCCCAAACTAGCAAAGTCTCTATTTGACTTTTATTATTCAGATTCTGACGAGATGAAGCTGATCTATTTGTACCAACTGCACCAACAACGGAGGATCAAACTTTCAATCCTCAAAATGAAGATCTTGGAGCATGCTTTACCATGATGTTTGATGAAGATCTACCTGAACCATCCATTCCAGTCGTATCAGAGGATGAAAACCTAATGTCAGAAACATATTTACATCCTCAGGCAGATACTTATGGAGCATGCATTTCACAGATGACGGATGGAGAGCTGAATATGGAAATTTTCAAATACATCTGTGAAGAAAAGGTGGAGCAAGAAACAGAGCAAATGGAGGAGCAAATGTCTGACCTTAATAAAGATCCAGAGCATTCAGGAGAAACATCGTTGTTTTGGGGAGTACAAATCAAAGATATCACCCAGAAGCTTGACAGAATGGAACTCTCATTCAAAGTCAAGCACCATACGAGACCTCCTGATTTTATTTCTTTCTTTTCAGGAATCACTGCAGCAACAAAGATCAAAAAGGTGGCATAAACACTAAATGGGACAAAAAAATTTCTGCTACCTTATCGTTGGAAAAGTCCATTCAAAAGCAACGCTCATGGGATTGTCTTTAATCGAAATCCAAAACGATGTTGAAACCTCCTTGACAGATAGACTTCAGTCACGTCTGGCTGAAGATGAAAAATTTAGCACTAGCAGGGAGGCAACCAATGCAATTTTTTGTAATTTTATTTTGTGTATACATGTTATAGAATTTTTAATTTTGTGTGTTATTTTGTAGGGAAAACACAAATAGAGCATTTTAAGACATAAGGAAAACATGAATGGTGTTTTGCAATCAGGAAGAAAAGAGCTAATTCATTTGTGATGGCTGAGTAAAGAATGAATTCTTGAGACGCATCCTAATGAATTTATACTAAGCGAGTGGCGTATTGCGTACACAATTCTGTTGCCTTAATTATTGCTTTGATTTAATTTCCTGTTGTAATTATCTTTATTTTCGTAGACAGGATCCAAACTTTTTGACCTTTCACGATTTCTTTTGTTGTTTAGCTAACAAACGTCCTCTGGAAGATACTAGTGCTATTATTACTCACCATTTTCAGGTACTATAAATTCAGCCCGTCATTGCACTTTTGAAGGCATCCAGAGTTGAGAAAGAAATACATATAAAAATGGAAGCCACTTCGAGAAGACGAGTTGAAAACATCTATGTGTTTTACGGTAGTAGTGTTGGTACTAAACCACAATACGTAGAAGCAGCACATGAATTGGGTCGAGTCTTAGCGGTAAGGAATATGCACTTAATATATGGCGGGGGTAATCTTGGACTTATGGGGATCGTTTCAAAGGCTGTACAGGAAGGAGGCAGTCACATTTTGGGAATCATCCCAAAACCCTTGGCAGAGGCAAATCTTATTGAACCATCAAACGGAGGGGAACTGATCGTGCCAGGTATGTCTGAACAATTGGTAGAAATGATTAACTGTGTTGATGCTTTTATTGCTTTGCCAGGTGGCTTGGGTACATTGGAGGAAATTTTTATAGTGCTATCTTGGGTGAACCTGAACATACACCAAAAGCCGCTTGGACTATGCAACGTTGAAGGATTTTATGATTTTCTTTGTGTGTTTCTTGATGATGCCCGGAGAAATGGGTTCGTGTCAAAACCTATGAAAGAACTCCTCTTTACTGCCAGAACTGCTCCGGGTCTAATTGAACAACTCTTAGCCTATAAACCACAATTTGACCCTATCATTTCAAAGATAAATTGGTCTGAGGACGATCGTGGTTAGAGGCGTCGGATTAATCTGGATCTTAACCTTTAATTTCCTGTAGAATTTCAGCTAACCACGTATTATCTTCTAAACTCTTCTTCTACTGTTTAAGACATTGGGGACAATGTCTCATTTAGGTTTGGGGGAGGGAATTAGTTGATCAGTACCTTGTTTTTAGTTTGTGTGTTGATTTTATTTTTAGTCAGTCAAAATTTTTCGAAAAATACAAAAAAATTGAAAATTTTTCAAAAATTACAAAAATATTTTGTGATTTTGTGTTTTTATTTTGACTAAAAAGTGAAATTGGTAAAAGATAGCTGAGTAAGGAATATCCACTCCTGAGACGTATCTCAAACCTATTTCGAAACAAGTTAATTTCTGTTTATTTCATTTTAAATTATTTAATTTGTAAATTCTCCATAAAACGGACTAAAATGGATCTTCATATGCTCAGTTAGCAGATATTATCAACATACATAGTAACATACAGACATTAGCTAAAATTGAAAAGTTTGTAATATTCAGTGCTCTAGTTTAATTGGAGGAAGCATCTCAAAAAGTAATGGAGTAAAAAAAAACGTTTAAGGTCCGAGTTATTAAGTCTGTAAGGGTGTTTTAAACCTAGTGCCCTAAAACCAACTGGTTTGGGAGTCACTGGCCCAAAGCTCGTTACATGGATCAAAGATGCTGAATAAATATATATATGAAGTCTAGGTAATTAAGTCTGTAGGGGTGTCTTAACACCTGGTGCACTAAAGCCAACTGGTTTGGGAGCCACCGACCCAACACTCGCTACATAGACTGAAGATATTGTATATAAAAAAAAATCAAAAATAAAAAAAAAATCATAAAAATCAGAAAATTATTCCATTGCTGCAAAAAGATGTGAATTCTGATAAAACTTTAAGACAAACAAATTACTCTCTTATCAACTACACTTGTGACTGTTATGGGCAAAAATGAGTTGATTAATATTTTGTCGACTGTGTATATGGAGAATGGTAAAAATAATCGGAGAATTTACTTATTCGGTAATTTAGAATGAAACAAAACAACTATTGACTTAGAGTAGAAGCTTCACCTGATTAGTCACTAACTTCTTTATTCTCTTTTCTCTTGTCTTTTTACTTTTGTGTGTATTAGTTTTATTATCTTTTTACTTTTGTAAAAGGTTTGTGGGTATCGTTGTTGTAAGCCATCACGAGACTATAACTCGTCCACTAAGGACACATAGGGGTTTAAAGGCGTGTTGCATATGCTAAATGCAACTGTGATCCCTACGAAAGTGGCTTAGTTTAATTTTAATTGTTTCTTGTATTTTATTTTGTTGTTTTGCTCGAGGACTATCAAAATGTTAGTTTTGGGGTGTGATGAGCGGAAAATATATCAATATTTACCGCCCCTTTTACTTAATATTTTGTTTAGTTTCTCGGGTTTGATGAACGTTTTGATGTGTTTTAGTTTATTTTACAGATAAAATAATATTGGGACACAATGAAATCATTTAGGATGAAATGTGGGTCAAATAAGGGCAAAAATTGGACTTGACATATTAATTTTGGAGATTGGAAACTTGAAAGGGCGTTTTAACGAAGTGCAGTTTTGGAAATTCCAGTTTTGTGCATCTGTCGTATTTTGGGCATAACCTTTTACTCGACTCCGATCGGATTGAGCTGATTCAAGTTCCATATTAAAGAAGAATCAAATATCTACAACTTTTAAAGACAGTAAAGAAAATCAAATCTACAACTTTTAAAGACAACATAATTCGAATTCTGAAGATTTAATTACCGAAATTGATGAACCATCCAGAAGTGTGTTGTGTGTAATTATTAAAGTCATTTTCAATCATTTTCAAAGTAAAAAAATAAATTAATAAATAAATAATAAAAATTATCAAATCATCACCAAACATGAAAAGAATTAGTGGAGCAATTAATAATGAATTTGGTGAGAAATTAGTGAAGCAATTAATAATGGATTTGGTGGATGATTTGATGGAGGCAAAATTTTGGCCTATAAATACCAAGCCATTTCATTTGAAAAATTCATACTTTCTTCTAAGGAATTCCTTAAGAATACTAAGAAGATTGTATCTTGTTTGTTTATTTACAGCTTTCAGTAATTAATTTCCGCTTTCGCACTTTCTTTTCTTTACTTTTCAGTTTTTACTTTCCCCAATTTACTTTTACGCACAATACTTTTCTTTCTTTAATTTTCAGTTTTTACTTTTCAGTAACGAGGAGGTAACTCCCCTTTGCTGAGGTAAAAGGTAAAACTTTTTTTACTAATATTTAGATTAATCTCCCTTAATTATAATATATAAACTAGTTAAAACCTGACTTAACGAGGGTACCACCATATTGTTCGGTTGGTAATTAATTAAATTGGTTTTAACCTGACTAAACTGGATACCGCCTGATTGGTTGGTTGGTAATTAATTATTAATTTGACTTAATCTGGATACCGCCTATATAGCTGGTTGGTAATTATCATGCAAAGTTAATATATTATATTGAGGGAGATATCTAAAATAAAAGTAATAAAAGTGGATCATTTTACCTCAGCATTTTCTTTTATTGTACTTTTACTTTATTTACTTTTCAGCAATTTACTTCAGCATTTACTTTTCAGTAATTTACTTTCAGCAATTTACTTTCAGCATTTACTTTCAGCAATTTACTTTCAGCATTTAATTTTCAGTAATTTACTGTCAGCATTTACTTTTCAGCATTTAATTTTCAGTATTTAATTTCAGCATTTACTTTCCGTCATTTACTTTTCAGCAATTTACTTTTCAGCATTTTTACTTAATGTCTTTTACTTTTAAGTCTTTACTAGCCCTAGTTATGTGTTAGTTATCTGGGGTTGTGATGAATTCTAATATCACCGGTTTATAAGGAGTTATTTTATAGTTTGGGTAATTTAAAGGTTTACTTAATAAGTCTTAAGCTTAATGCTTTTTGTTGTCTGATCACCAATAAGATTGATTTGGTAAATCTAAAATGAACTAGACATAGGGATTTTAGGTTTCAGCCTTAGACTTAATAGCCCACGATCTTCCTTGAGGATAGATAACCCTTTAATAGATTTTCTTACAGGATAGACATATACCTGTCGGGCGAGGGTAGCCATAATTGGAACTTAAACTTAATGAATCCAGATAATTTGGTTGACATAGACATATGGTTCAATTGGGTTAAACTGGGTATTTGTGCCTGACCATCGACAGAGGCTTTTGCATAATTTAGTGTTCCAGGTTAGTAAACCGATTTATTACACAAATATAAAATAATCACTTCATCTTTTAAAAGATATTAGAATGATTCACAACCCTAGATCTTTGTGTCTTTTGTTTTTTCCTTAGCATTTTCTTTTGTCTTTTTATTTATTTATTTATTTAGCAAATCTACAATCAACCAAATCAATCAAGCAATCATTCTCTTCTCCCTCAATTAGATATCTGTAAATAAATAGATTCAATAATTAATAACAACAGTAGGAATTAAGTCTTCGTGGGATCGATATTTTATACTACTTGAACAATACGTGCGCTTGCGTTATACGCGTGTGTTTACGCCGGTCACTAATCAAACAAATGTGCACAAATATTACATCATAAATTACAAATTTATCAAATCACTGAATATCTCTCCAATATTATGGTTTACATCACAAGTCTTAAGAATATGCAAATGATGACTTAAATATCTAGACCAACCCGAAAAATAATTGTGTCACATAGATCAAATTTTAGTACTACTGCTGTGTTGGCGAACTACCTAGAATGTTTGGGAAAAGAGGGAGTGAGCTTTAATAGCTTAGTAAATAAAGCATTCATACTCTCAAATGACATCACCAACAAAATATGGATATATATATATATATATATATATAATCTAATCTAATCTAATATATGAAAATAACATATACTATAATATCATCTCAAGCAACCATTCTCATAATAATGCAAGCATCTATCAAACATTGTTGCTAATCCGGGTCCAATATAATAGTGGATTGAAACCAACAGGAGAGTACCTCATCACAACTCCAAAGGTTCCCACCATATCAATCAGCTCATCTGTAAGTGGGAACTGTAACACAATCCAACACTTATTATACATAACAATGCATAAACTCTCATGAGCTCACTCATTACCTCATATAGCATCTCATGAGCTCTCTCTGCTCATATCATCATATCTCATGTCATATCATCTCATCTCATTTTCGACCATTATTATACAAAACCACTATTATTCTCTATCCATGCAAAAGTCCTTAATATGTATATATTCTCGCTAAGAATCTGAAAAATGTAAAATTACAATCAGGTCTCTTAATTTTTCAAAATTATGATTTTATCCCTAAACTTTCTAAATTTCCATTTTAGCCCCTAAACTTCTATACTATGTCCATATAGTCCTAAAACTCTCAAATATTACCTATTAACCCCTGAAAATTAGAATTTATAGATTTACCCTCTTAATCATGCAAATATACAATTAAGTCCAAAACTTTCAAATTTCAGCATTTACACCCCCAAAACGGTAATAATCATGTATCAAGCTCCAGCGACCTCCGAATCTCAAAATGAAAGAGCCGTTGGTTAGCAAACATCTCAAGGATCTCGGTGATGGTGGTGGTGGGGGCTGAAATACGATGGTTTTCGATGATTTGTTAACACTAATCTACCATATTTTGCTCATTTCTCAACAACTGAAGGTCCGATTTGGGCAAAAGAAGTGTCTAAATTATGTATCTCGATGAGAGGAATATTTTGGTCTGGGAGGTGTCGTACACACAAGACGACGCATGGGACGCATCGCGATGGCAACAAGGTAGCGTATGAGGCGCTTGCAGGCACATAGAGGATAGTGACTGGCGTTGCCACACGCGTATAATGCAAGCGCACGTATCGTTCAAGTATTATAAAAAGTATCGATCCCACGAGGACTTAATACCTAAGCTATTAATTTGTGAAGTCAAATGTTTACAAGTATCTAAAGGATTTGTTGTTTTGATTGGAATGGTGATTTTAAATTTTTAAAACAAGTAAATAAAATTAGGCGAAAGTAGATTTAGGAAAATTCAAATTTATAAAACTATCCAGGGTTGTGAATTCTTCCAATATCTTTTAAAAGATGAAGTGGTTATTTCACGTTTGTGCAATATATTGGTTTTCTAACTTGGAACACGAAAATATGTAAAAACCTCTTCCAATGGTCAGTTACAAATACCCAGTGTAACCCAATTAATCATATTCATATGTCAAACAAGTTACCTGAATTCATTAAGATTAAGTTCCAATTATGGTTACTCCCGCTCGACAGGTAAATTCATATCCTGTAGGGAAATCTATTAAAAGATTATCTATCCTCAAAGAAGATCGTGGGCTATTAAGTCTAAGGCTGAAACCTAAAATTCATTTGTCAAGTTTATTTTAAGTTTACCAGATCAATCTTATTAGTGGCCAATTAACAAGAAGCATTAAGCTTAAAACTTAATAAGTAAACCTTTAAATTGCCCAAACTATAAAATAACCCCTTATAACCCGATGATATTGGAATTCACAACCCCAGATAATGGACTTAGTTACAACACATATCTAAGGTTAATAAAAGCTTAAATAAAATAAAAGACATAAAGTAAATGCTAGAAATTAAATAAAGTAAATGATGGAAATTAAAAATGTAAAAGTACAATAAAAGAAAATGTTGGGGGGTTAGAGGATCCACTTTTAATATTTTAAAATTAGAAATCTCTCTTATTCTCAATGTTTACCGATTAATTAACCAGACCATAAAGGCAGTAATTTCATTTATCTCAATTAAATCCAACCGACCATATAGGCGGTAACAAGGTTATTACCTAAACCGACCATATAGGCGGAAACTAAGTCTGAAATGAAAAACCGACTATATAGGCGGTAAATAAGGTTGTCACCTAAACAGGCCATATGGGCGGTAACTAATTAATCCAAATTCTAATTAAAATAAGGGAGATTAATCTAATTTATTATATTAAAAGTCTTACCTTTTCACCCCAACAGAATGAGATTACCTACTCATGCTGCAAATGAAAACACACAAAATTTTATTAATTAAATAAAAAGAAAATACACGAAAACTTAAATAAATATATAAGACACTTTCCTTTAGGTTTTCATGGAGAAATTCCTCCAAAGAAAGCATTGAAAATTTAAAAAAGTTAAGCTTGGTATTTATAGGAAAATCTAAAGGCTTCCACCAATTTCTCCACCAATTGCTCCACCAACATGACACCAAACATGGCATCAAATATGGCACCAAGCATGTTTGGTGGAAGTTTGACAATTTTTATTTTTTTATTTTATTAATTTTATTTTATATTTTGAAAATGACTATAGTAATTACACAAAATATATTAGATTATTCATCAATTTTGGTCATGGAAACCTCAGAATTCGAAATTATTTTGTTCTTCAAAGTTGTAGATCTTTGAGTCTTCTTTAATATTAAACTTGAATCAGCTCAATCGGATATCAGATGAAAATTTTATGACCAAAATACCAAACTTGTGTAATGACTGTAGAGGTATTTAGGGGCTAAATCCGGTAACGCAGCGGAAGCGGTGAAAATCCGATTTTTCGATTTCAAAACTTTTTCTCGGATTAATTAAATAAAAATATATATTTAATATTCCAATAATCAAATTATGAAATAAAATTCAATAAATCATATTTAAGTGAATTTACCAAATTACCCTTACTTGGTATTTTTGTCCATTTTAATCTGAAATTGATCAAATCAATTTTGAATGATTCTAAATCATTTCTAAGATGATCTTAGCATGTTCAAAACATCAAAACACCAAAGCAACCAAAATCCTCAAAATTAAGCCATTTGGCCGAGAGCCTCCTTAGGTGGGCATTTTGCCCATTTGGTCATTTCATGTCTCAAAACACATAAAGATGTAATCCAATCAACATGAAACTTTATACATCCAAATACACAACATATATGAAAAGACCCAAATTTGGAATTGGTCATGATCCCTAATTTTTCAATTTCATCAAATTG
This sequence comes from Zanthoxylum bungeanum, assembly GCA_019454045.1. Classification (NCBI taxonomy): domain Eukaryota; kingdom Viridiplantae; phylum Streptophyta; class Magnoliopsida; order Sapindales; family Rutaceae; genus Zanthoxylum; species Zanthoxylum bungeanum. The sequence continues at coordinate 99,821 of SKCR01049717.1, forward strand.
GACAAATTAGACCAAATTGGTTAAATCAATTACTTCAACCATCATTCTTACATCCAATCCAAGTCTCAACACAATGAAACAACTCAAGATCAAATATAGGTCATCTAAGAGTGGGTCAACAACTCTAGATTAGCAACATGGTTTCCAAAACCTTAAAAGAAAGCTTACAACTACAATAATCACAATCTTCTTTCATCACACATGCTCAACACTTCCATCAACAAAAACACAAAGAATAAAGAAATAAATAACCTAATAACATCATATGTTAAAGCCTAGATCCTAAGGAACATTTTCCTTATTAATAGTAAGTTGAAGAAACTTACTAAAATCCAAGATTTCTTGATTTTTCCTTTCTTTTCACAAGCTTTCTTTTTGTTTCTTCAATGGAGTTTTTCTTTTTAAAGTGTATTAGGTTAAAAATAAAATGAAATGAAAAACAATATATACTTGTAACATTTTCACCTTGGGCGAATTTCACTAAAGGAAAAACAAAACTTGTAATTTCAATTTCATTTCACTTAAATTTAGTCAACTTGCATAAATATCCAAATAACACTTTATTAGATATTTAATTAAGTCAACAAAGGCAACTAATATCATTTACATCAAATATCCTAATGTAAGATATTTATATTTTAATTAATTTAATCATTTAACAATTAAATAATCAATTAATTAATCAAATACAAATATATTAAATATATGTATAATATTTACATTAAATATTAAAAACATATATTCATTTAGGATATAAGTCAAATAACTCATTTTGACTATTAATTAATGTGTATTTAAATTAATCAAGTATTAAATGTAAATACACAATAATTAGGTAAATGACTATCGGGTCCCTTTAGCACGTATTTTGCGTTTAACCTTTAAACGACATTATAAATAATCAATATTATTTATTAATGTTGCTCCAGTGCTCTACGAGTATGTTTCATTATTGAGACTCTCTAGATTCAGGTATATCCGACACGAAATCTAATTTCGTGTCCATAATCTATCCACCCGTAGATTATGACGATCACGGATAATCTCGCTGAACCATACAGGTCGAGGTCATGGAAAATGTATAATTCCTCCGTCACAGGTATCCGGATAAATCCCAGAGATATAGATGTAAACGTCAAATCTCTATGGGGATTATCCAGTCGACTATTCTATTAGCAATCTCTAAAAGAATGTTTAGAACTATCTTCTCAACTTTACCACGGGCCCATGGTTTTATCTGATTGCTAATCATATGGACTACCTATGCTTTGGTACACAGAACTGACGGATCCTATCTTGATACACATAGGACACCCTGAGGATCTATCTACACCCAACGAACAGGCGGAGGTCTGATCTAAATAGATCGGTGACGTGACTGCCATCTAAGTGTAGAAGATGTCTCATGTGCCCACAATGGCATCTCAAGTCTAAGAATCACAAGTGCTACTCAACCCGAGAAGATTCTTATTGACGTTGGTGTACCATCCATTAAGAATCTTCGGTGAGTCGTTCAGTGTTTATCCGCTATAAACACCTACACGTCTATACTAGTCTCCAAGACTAATGGTTCATTGAGAAACCATTGGAATCATATATTTCAGTATACGAAATGTACTGGTCTCAACGGGTTTACTATACTGACCAAGTAGTGTAAACCTTGACCAGGAACAGTCTGAGAATGACAACATCATGATACTACTCAATGTCAGTTGCGACACTTTTGCAACAGTACCATTACTAATCATTCTAAGGTCATTACGTCTTTACCATATAAAAAGATAGATTATATTATAGAAACTTCATATATTATTCATAATAATAATATTTTACAGAAGTATTCAAAAGAAATACAACCGAGAATTGGCGCTCTGAGCACCAACCCTAACAAAATCTCCCACTTGCTCTAGTGCCAATATCGATTGTATCTAATACCCATCGACTCCACGTGTTTATCAAACAGCTTCGGAGGTATGGCCTTCGTCAGCGGGTCTGCTACATAATCTTCACTCGGTACCTTGCACATGACAATATCCCCTCGCGACACGATCTCTCGAATGATGTGGTACTTGCGTTCACATGCTTCGACTTCTGATGCGCCCTCGGTTCCTTTGCTTGCGCAATGGCTCCAGTATTATCACAGTATAACGGAATCGCATTCTCGATACTTGGGACAACTCCCAATTCTGTGATAAAGTTCTTTATCCACACAGCCTCTTTTGCAGCTTCAGAAGCTGCAATATATTTCGCCTCAGTGGTGGAATCAGTTGTCGATCCCTGTTTGGAACTCTTCCAAGAAACTGCACCTCCGTTAAGGGTAAAGACAAATCCGGATGTAGACTTTCTATCATCGGGATCCGATTGAAAATCGGAGTCTGTATACCTATTAACCTGCAGTTCGTTTCCTCCATAAATTATTAACTTATCCTTGGTACCTTTAAGATACTTTAGGATATGTTTAATGGCCATCCAATGATCATTACCTGGATTGGACTGATATGGACTAGTTACGCTAACATCGAAACTGATATCAGGCCTTGTACATAACATGTCATATATTATGCTACCCAAACACGAAGCATAAGGTTGGTTAGACATTCTAACCTTCTCATCTTCTGTTTGTGACACATCTTCTTTGAAAGATGAATCTCATGTCTTAACGGTATGTTTTTTGTCTTACAGTTACCAAAACTATACCGTTCCAAGATCTTATCTATGTACGTTGATTGGGATAACCCAATCAGCCTCCTTTTTCTATCTCTATAGAGTTTTATCCCTAAAACATAGGAAGCTTCTCCCAGGTCCTTCATGGAGAAATTCTTACAGAGGTATGCTTTGACGCTTTGTAACATACCTAAATCATTCCCAATGATTAGGATGTCATCAACATATAGGACTAAAAATACGACCATGCTCCCACTGACCTTCTGATACACACAGGATTCTTCCAAATTCTTGAGAAAACCAGACGATCTAATAATCTCATCGAATCAAAGATTCCAACTTCGTGAAGCTTGTTTAAGTCCATAAATGGACTTCTTAAGCTTACATACCATACCCGAGTTTTCGCTGGACGCAAAACCTTACGGCTGTTCCATATAGATTTCTTCATCAAGAAATCCATTTAGAAAAGTCATTTTGACATCCATTTGCCGAATCTCGTAGTCATGATACGCATCTATAGAAAGCAAAATCCAGATAGACTTAAGCATTGCTACTGGTGAAAAAGTTTCATCGTAGTCGACACCAGGTCGTTGCGTGTACCTTTTGCTACCAGTCAGGCCTTGTAAGTCTCAACCTACCATCAGGCCCGCGCTTCCTCTTGTAAACCCATTTACAACCGATAGAACAATTCCTTCGGGAAGCAGAACCAAGTCCCAAACTTGATTCTTATGCATTGAGTCTATCTCGGATTTCATGGCACTTTGCCATTTCACGGAGTCGATGTCCAACATCGATTCTCTATAGGTGAAAGGATCTGTCTCTTCAACTAAGAGAACATCCAAACTCTTTTCTTGTATCAAATACAAGCGTTCAGGAGGTCTAGATACCCTTTCCGACCTACGGAGTGTGTGTGTTGAAGGTCCTTCATCTATTTGAACTTCATGTTCCTCCGTTGGTTCGTTGTTTTCAGGTTGGACTTCATCAAGCTCAACCTGTCTATGATTACCACCTTCTGTCAAAAATTCTACTTCTAGAAATTTTGCGAAGTGAGCTACGAACACAGTTCGATGCTCGGTATCATAAAACAGATATCCCCTCGTATTCGAAGGATATCCGACAAACCTAAACTTTTGCCCTCGAGGCGAAAGCTTATCTTGCTGAGTCACCCTGACATAGGCAGGACAACCCCAACCTTAATATAATTAAGATTTGGTCTCCTACCGAACCATATCTGATACGGAGTCGTAGGAACAGCTTTTGAAGGAATCTTGTTCAAAAGATGTGCGGCTGTTAAGAGAGAGTAACCCCATAAGTAATAGGGCAAATCTGTGAAACTCAACATTGATTGGACCATATCCAATAAAGTCTGATTTCTCCTCTCAGACACTCCATTGTGCTGTGGAGTACCTGGAGGAGTATATTGAGGGAGAATCCCATTCTCCTTCATATAATCCATGAACTCACCACTCATATATTCGCCGCCTTGATCTGATCGAAGGCATTTAATATATTTACCAGTTTGTTTTTCTACTTCATTTCGGAACTCTTTGAACTTTTCAAAGGTTTCCGATTTATGTCGCATCAAATAGACATAACTGTACGTGATCAGATCAGTAGTAAAGGTAACGAAGTACGAATAACCACTGTGAGCATCGTGACAGTTATGTGACACTTAGTGGACATACTCAGAATGTACGAGTTCTAGTAAGTTAGTGGCGCGGTGTCCAACACCAAAAATGGGGCTTTGGTCATTTACCCTAAATACAGATTCACAAGTTGGATAGGATTCAATGGTAAGATCTGGTATCAAACCATTCCTAACCAATTGGGTAAGGCGTTTAACGCCAATGTGACCAAGTCTCATATGCCAAAGTTCAGTATTATAATTACAGGTAAACTACGTTTATTAACTCCAGTATTTAATATATCTTTTGAAGTTTGCAATGTATAATGACCATGCTGGTTTGGACAACAAAGGATCTGAATATTATTTTTATCATATAAATAAAGAACTATTCTTAATATTAATACAAAAGCCTTACTGTATCCAATACAAAAAGTGATATAATATTAGCTACACATCCAGGTACAAAATGGCATTCATTTAACAAAAGTGTCCCATTTGGCAATGAGATCTCGCATACTCCCACTGCAACTGCATCCAAAGAGTCTCCACTCCCGAACCGCAACTGCATCTCCCCGGGCTTCAGCCTCCTACTTTCCTTCAGCACCTGCAACGAATTGCAAATGTGAATGGGACAAGCAGAATCTAAAATCCAGTTGGATGTAACGGCTTCACAAGCCAAAGATAAATCAATAACTGGAAAAATAAATGTACCTGATGTAGATGCTCTATCTCTCCTCAGCTGGGCGATGTAATCAGGACAGTTCCTTTTCCAATGCCCGACTTTGCCGCAGTGGTGGCATTTGTCTTCAGAAGCCCTCTTGGCTTAGCAATCTTCACCTGCTGTTGAGGATCGAAAGCCTTCTTCTTCTTTTCCCTTTCTTCTTCTTTCCCTTGGACCATCATTGGGAAGAAGCAGAGAGAGAAGTAGATCTAGGTGGGCGAGTCGGTACTCCCTTCTTAAGATCCTCTTCTGCCGTGAGCAACATCCTGTAGTAGCTCCTGGTAGGTACAGACAGTCCCGTTCATGTTGAAGTACATCACGAACTGGCGAAATGAAGCTGGAAGTGAACCAAGAATGACACTCCTACCGAGAACGTCATTCAAGATGAGATTATGTTGCCTCAATTGATCGATCAAATCGATCATCTGAAGAACATATGGGCTAACATTTTTCCCCTCATCCAGACGCGCATGGAACAGTTCCATGGCGACTTTGTGAACAATCACTTGTTCTTGGTTCTCAAACGATTGTCTCAATCGCGTCATCATACTATAAGAATCTAGCATACCATAGTACTGTTGCTTGAGTTTCGGAGACAGTGAACTAAGGATGTATGATTTAACCCTTAAATCATCATCCTTCCAAGTTTCAAAAACTTGGCGTTCCTCCTCCGAAGCATCCGCACCAACAGCAGGGAAGGGCAACGGACCCTCAAGAACATATCCCAGCTTTTCGGAATCGAGGACAATCCTCAAATCCAATTCCCAGTCAGCGAAGTTCTCAGCGCCTTTCAGTTTGTTCGCATCAAGTATACGCACAAACTGATTTGTGGATTGTGCCGCCATCGCCAATCTATCATATAGATCACGAAAAACGGTTAGCAGAAAATAAGCAGTTTCATATAATATCAAAAGCATAAACTAGATCATGGATTTTTAATCTAAAAATGCCCCTCCTACTAAATCATGCAATATTGTAGTCCCCAAACAGAATACAAAGATTTAATATTTAAATTAAATACAAATAGTGAAAGCTGGATCCCGTGAATATATTTCGGCTCACAGCATAGGCACGGTCTCGCCTACGTATATTCATCAGGTAGACAACTCATTTGTCAATCATTCTCTAATGACTCCTGGGTTTCCGGTCCTGGTTGTTTCTCGTTGTCGCTGCGAAGGCAGGCCCACAAGGAGACGTACCAAGGTTAAACTTGTCAATGATAAACTCAAGTTACTTACGTAATCCTGACAGCTAGGGCACGTTCAGAATTCCGCTTTTACTTGAATTTACCTAGTATCTGATATACATCCGGTATAAATAAATCTCTATCGGCTACACCCTCACAGCAGAGGCACGGTCTCGGATGTAGTCACAGAGAAGTATTCATAAACCGTATTGACAAGACGGACCACATAACATGCATCAAATACATAATTACATTAAAACCTTATTAATTAGGGATTTTCCGCTAAGTGTCATACACCCTAAATCTAACCAAATTAGATTCTAATAAGCATGCATAAAGTCAAGAAAACATGATTAAACATTGATTCAATGAAGGCTAATCATTTTAGGTGGCCTAGAATCAGACTCGCTCTGATACCATTTTGTAGGGGTTTTTAGGGGCTAAATCCGGTAACGCAGCGGAAGCGGTGAAAATCGTATTTTCGATTTCAAAACTTTTCTCGGATTAATTAAATAAAAATATTTATTTAATATTCCAATAATCAAATTATGAAATAAAATTCAATAAATCATATTTAAGTGAATTTACCAAATTACCCTTACTTGGTATTTTTGTCCATTTTAATCCGAAATTGATCAAATCAATTTTGAATGATTCTAAATCATTTCTAAGATGAACTTAGCATGTTCAAAACATCAAAACACCAAAAGCAACCAAAATCCCCAAAATTAAGCCATTGGCCGAGAGCCTCCATTAGGTGGGCATTGTGCACATTTGTCATTTCATGCTCAAAACACATCAAGATGTAATCCAATCAACATGAAACTTACTTTATAACATCCAAATACACAACATATATGAAAAGCCCCAAATTTGGAATTGGTCATGAACCCTAATTTTTCAATTTCATCAAATTGGACAAATTAGACCAAATTGGTTAAATCAATTACTTCAATCATCATTCTTACATCCAATCCAAGTCTCAACACAATGAAACAACTCAAGATCAAATCTAGGTCATCTAAGAGTGGGTCAACAACTCTAGATTAGCAACATGGTTTCCAAAACCTTAAAAGAAAGCTTACAACTACAATAGTCACAATCTTCTTTCATCACACATGCTCAACACTTCCATCAACAAAACACACAGACCATAAAGAAATAATAACCTATAACATCATATGTTAAAGCCTAGATCCTAAGAGCCTAGAACCTAAGGAACATTTTCCTTACTAATAGTAAGTTGAAGAAACTTACTAAATCCAAGCTTTCTTGATTTTTCCTTCTTTCTTTCACAAGCTTTCTTTTGTTTCTTCAATGGAGTTTTTCTTTTTAAAGTGTATTAGGTTAAAATAAAATGAAATGAAAACAATATATACTTGTAACATTTTCACTTGGCCGAATTTCACACCAAAGGAAAACAAACTTGTAATTTCAATTTCATTTCATAAATTTAGTCAACTTGCATAAATATCTAATAACACTTTATTATATATTTAATTAAGTCAACAAGGCAACTAATATCATTTACATCAAATATCCTAATGTAAGATATTTTATTTTAATTAATTTAATCATTAACAATTAAATAATCAATTAATTAATCAAATACAAATATATTAAATATATGTATATATTTACATTAAATATTAAAAACATATATTCATTTAGGATATAAGTCAAATAACTCATTTTGACTATTAATTAATGTGTATTTAAATTAATCAAGTATTAAATGTAAATACACAATAATTAGGTAAATGACTATCGGGTCCCTTTAGCACGTATTTTGCGTTTAACCTTTAAACGACTTTATAAATAATCAATATTATTTATTAATGTTGCTCTAGTGCTCTACGAGTATGTTTCATTATTGAGACTCTCTAGATTCAGGTATATCCGTCACGAAATCTAATTTCGTGTCCATAATCTATCCACCCGTAGATTATGACGATCACGGATAATCTCGCTGAACCATACAGGTCGAGGTCATGGAAAATGTATAATTCCTCCGTCACAGGTATCCGGATAAATCCCAGAGATATAGATGTAAACGTCAAATCTCTATGGGGATTATCCAGTCGACTATTCCATTAGCAATCTCTAAAAGAATGTTTAGAACTAGCTTCTAAACTTTACCACGGGCCCATGGTTTTATCTGATTGCTAATCATATGGACTACCTATGCTCTGGTACACAGAACTGACGGATCCTATCTTGATACACATAGGACACCCTGAGGATCTATCTACACCCAACGAACAGGCGGAGGTCTGATCTAAATAGATCGGTGACGTGACTGCCATCTAAGTGTAGAAGATGTCTCATGTGCCCACAATGGCATCTCAAGTCTAAGAATCACAAGTGCTACTCAACCCGAGAAGATTCTTATTGACGTTGGTGTACCATCCATTAAGAATCTTCGGTGAGTCGTTCAGTGTTTATCCGCTATAAACACCTACACGTCTATACTAGTCTCCAAGACTAATGGTTCATTGAGAAACCATTGGAATCATATATTCCAGTATACGACATGTACTGGTCTCAACGGGTTTACTATACTGACCAAGTAGTGTAAACCTTGACCAGGAACAGTCTGAGAATGACAACGTCATGATACTACTCTCAATGTCAGTTGCGACGCTTTTGCAACAGTACCATGACTAATCATTCTAAGGTCATTACGTCTTTACCATATAAAAGATAGATTATATTATAGAAACTGCATATATTATTCATAATATAATGTTTTACAGAAGTATTCAAAGAAATACAACCGGGAATTGGCGCTCTGAGCACCAACCCCAACAAGGACTGCACTTCGTGACTGTTGACAATTATGACCCATAGCATCACTATTTGTACAGATTCATGTGTGTTGTACAATTAACTGTTTGACAAAGGAAATTGCTCTTTTATCATTTGTATTTGATTACCAAGTTTATAAATGATAAAAGGTCCTTATAATTAGTTCCGGATTGAGATGTTGTAGAGATTATATGAGACAGTATCAATGCACGAAGGTTTAATCATAAATATCCTAGTTATAGTATTATCGAGATTGGACATCGATACTGCGTAAAAAGACTAGTATTACACTTGTGCGTGTTGTGGTAGCATAACAACTAGTTCTCATATATTTGGGTATAGGATACTCATGCAAATGTAATAGGAGGTTGTGTTTACCGATGGTACGAAAACAGCTTCGCTCTAGATAGACCCCTCGGAATTCCATTGGTAGTATGACTATGTGTCTATGGAAGTCCGAATCAGGGTAGGTGTATTTGGTCTTAACCTGAGACTTGCACCGCTAATACTTGCGACAATCAATATAATTTAGTTTTGGTCGTCTAGGGCTTTAATGATGACATATCATTTCTTGGAAATGATAATCCCATAATACAATCGGTGAAAGCTTGGCTTTCATGAAAATTCTCCGTAGAATTCTTGGGAGAGACAACCTTTATTCTAGGAATAAAGATCTACTGGGATAGATTTAAAGGTTGTTAGCACTCTCCGAAAAATCGTACATTGAAATAAATATACGCGACCTGGTGTCTCATATGCTTTGAGCATATGGAGTCACAATCAGGCCAATCCAAGTGATAGTCACTGGATTGATGTTAAGAACATCCTTTAGTATCTTAGAGGAACTAAGGATGTTGTCTTATACTATGGAGAATGAGAACTTGAAGTGACTGGGTTCACTACTGCATGTTTCCAAACCGATAATAATGACTATAAGTCGCAATAACGGTACTATAAAGTTTGAATAACGGAACAGTGAGCTGGAAATCTTCCAAGCAAGATACTGTTGCCAAATAAACAACAAAAGCGGGTTATTGCTGCAGCTGAGGCAGCAATAGAAGCCTTTTGGATCGATAATAATCCTAATCAGATTAGGAGTAGTTCTGTTAGCAGCTGAGCTAGGCTACAGCACAGGCTAAAGAATTAATGGTCTCATCAACGATCCATATATATACTTCAAATTTTCATCTGATTCGTTCGGATCATACATCGTGGCGATGTGATGATCAAATAAATCGCATCAGATGATAATCATGCAAGTCCACTGACGAAATCCTTTCCTCAGCAGAAATTTGAGCGAACCGTACATAGTTCAGGTGTAGGACACTTGAGTGATTGGCTATAGGCCAAGTGGGAGATTGTTGGACAATTATGACCCATAGCATCACTATTTGTACAGATCATGGTGTTGTTGTACAAATTAACTGTGTGACAAATGAAATTGCTCTTTATAATTTGTAATTAGATTACCAAGATGTATAAATGATAAAAGGTCCTTATGATTAGTTCCGGATTGAGATGATATGAGACAGTATCAATCCACGAAGGTTTAATCATTAAATATCCCTAGTCAGAGTATTATCGAGATTGTACATCGATAATGCGTAAAAACTAGGATTACACTTGTGCGTGTTATGGGAGCATAACGATAGTTCTTCATATATTTGGGTATATGATACTCATGCAAGTGTAATAGGAGGTTGTGTTTATCGATAGTACAGAAACAGCTTCGCTCTGATAGACGCCTCGGAATTCCATTGGTAGTATGACTATGTGTCTATGGAAGTCCGAATCAAGGTAGGTGTATTTGGTCTTAACCTGAGACTTGCACCGCTAGTACTTACGACAATCAATATACTTTGGTTTTGGTCGTCCAGGGCTTTAACAGGTTCTGTGTACGCCTCTTCTGGGTATATTGAGAATCGTAGTGTATTGGGTGTGATGTCAAGACGGAAGTATCACTCCAGTCATAGTGGAGATGATGATTACGTAGGATACGAAACCGGTGCTCTTATATACTGCAGTCATCGGGATAATATTACTAGGTCATTATTATCCGATTATAGAGACTATTTACCAAAGATCCGATATGTGCTTCGTACGGGGCAGACACAATTCCAGCCTCAGGCCTTGCACGTGACATCCGATACTGGATCGAAATACGCAATACTACGTATACTACGCCTGATATAGATCACATATTCCTATAAGAATATTTCTGGAGAATTGGGTAGGCACGGTGCTTTGCTAGAAGCCAACCATGTCTTGTAAATCGGTAAAAACGTAGTACTAGGTACGTACGTGTTCGGATAGTCCGACGACCAGATTTACTGCCAACATATCTGGGGATCTCATGGGTCGCTTCCCGAAGATTCACCGATGACGTATGACTCGCACTTTATTAATCTGGGATTAATTACGAGATATTTTATCTAGGATAAAATATTATTTAAAGAGAGAGAACGATTAATTTGAAATTAATCGATAAAATAATATATTCGATATATTATACGAAATTAGATTTCGACGCGGAATTAAAATTAGATTTTAATTCGAGCGAACGAGTTAATTTAGAATTAATTCGCTAGCGACGTGAATAGTAATTTTGCTAGGCATAATTATTTATTTAAATTTGATTTAATTACGACGCAACAAAAAATTCGTTAATTCGGAATTAGCGAACCCGAGCCCGGGAGTGTTTGTGGGCCCACTCACATTTCGAATCAAGTGGGGCCCACAAGTCACATCAAGCGTCAAATCACTAGTCAATTGATTGATGTGATGTCTAGTCACTTTGAGTGATTGACAACATGTCACTATTGATTAATGGTGGTGGTTGGTTGAATTAAAAGTTATTTACCATTTATTTGATTATTGGTATTTGACTTTTGAATTAGTGTATTAGATACACAAATCCACACAACCAAAACAACACTTTTTTTCTCTCTTTCCTCTCCTACAACTCTCGGCCAAGGGCCATTTTGCTCTCAAAAATCTGCAAATGCCGAGAACACAAAGAGAAGCAAAGGGAATTTTGTGGCAAAATTTCCAAGGTGCTAGCACACTTCCGGAGTCTTGCGAAGGTGATAGGGAAACTCACCCGTGGGCATGGAATGCACACCAAGCTTGGAGCCACTACAAGAATTAGACCCTTTAGCGTCGAAATAATTTGACGCCATAAGTCAAAGTTTCGACGTAAAATAATATTAGCGTCGAAATAATTAGACGCTAAAAATGGACGCTGAAATGTCGACGATAATCACTTTTAGCGTCGAAATAAATAAATGCGACGCTAAAAACTATATATGCGTCCCATTTTTTTCGACGCTAATTAAATATTTTGACGCTATAGGTTATATTTAGCGATGATATAATGCGACGCTAAAAGTCAACCTTTTACCGTCGACATGTTTCGACTCTAAAGTATTAAAAAAGTAATATCTGTATACTTACAGCGGCGATTTTTTTGTTCATATTAGCATTGAAATTTATCAACGCCAAAAGTCAATTTTTAGCGTCAAATTAGTCGACGCTAATAGTTAAAAAATTTGTTTTTTAAAAAATTATTAATTTACTTCTTTTTGGTCAAAAATATTTAATTTAATTGAAAAAAATCTGATTAATAACAGAATTGCGAAATATTATAATAATTATTATATTGAAATTTGTTTTAGAAAAAAAAATTATATTAAATCTATTTGTTCAAAATGTTTATATAAAACCAAATATAAAATTAATTGCTACTGTGATGGGGGACGCTCGATCCGATGCACCCTAACTGATTGAGGCCTCCAACATCTGACGGAAAACCAGCATTTGCTGTTCCAACTGCTCCATCTTCTTCTCGTGATCCACCGTGACCTTTTCTAGCTTCTCCTTAGTCTGCTTAACTCATCTCGGGTGGTGGCTAGTCATCTTTGGTGTTGAGACTCGTCTCGAAGAGAGACATTGTGATTAACAGTATTGCGTGTAGATAACGTCGGCTTCTACGAGTGCCAATGCATATTGGGGTTGGTGCTCAGAGCGCCAATCCGGGACCATTTTATGTCTGATTCATGAATACGAACATCCCCTATTCCATAATATTACTTATTTATGGTTGCACCTCTTGTCTTATATACGTATTCGATCTGATTACGATTAGATTGAAACTAAATGTGGTTTAGTGATATGTATATATTAGACAAGACCCGATAATATATAATGCAATACACAGTACAAAGATAGTTTGTAATGACATTGTGAAGTATCATTGCTAGAGAATATATTATCAAATAAAGTTCCTGGTCAAGATTTGCTCACACGGTCGGTTAGTCAAATCCGTTGAGACCAGTACATGTCGTATATCGAGACCTGGTCTGATGGTTTATCCCAATGAACCATGAGTTATGGAGACTCGTATAGACGTGTAGGTTTTTATATAAGATAAACATTGAATGACTCATCGAATATTCTTAATGGATGGTACACCAACGTCATAAGAATATTCTCGGGTTGAGTAGCATAGTAGTCCTTCGACTTGAGGCACCACTGTGGATGTATGAGAATCCTCCACACTTAGATGGCAGTCACGTCACCGATCTATTTAGATCAGACCTCCGCCTGTTCGTTGGGTGTGGATCGATCCTCAAGATATCCTGTGTGTGTCAAGAAAGGATCCGTCAGTTCTGTGTACTGAGCATAGGTAGTCCATATATATTTAGCAGTCTGTTAAATCTGTGGCCACAGATACATCGGAAGTAAGTTCCGAGTGTATTTAAAGATTGCTAATAGATACGTCGACGAGATAATACTATAGAGATTTGACGTGTCACATCTATATCTCTGGGATTATCTGGATACCTGTGACGGGGGGATTATACGTATGCAATGACCTCGACCTGTATGATTCAGCTAGTTTATCTGTGATCGTCATAATCTACGGGTGGATAGATTATGCACATGAAATTGGATTTCGTGACGGATATACCTGAATCTAGAGAGTCTCAATAATGAAACATACTCGTAGAGCACTAGAGCAACATTTATGAATAATGTGATTATTTATAAATCGTTTAATCGTTAAACGAAAAATACATTCGAACGGGCCGGAACCGTTATTTCCTAATTAATGTGTATTTGTATTTAATATATGATATTATTAAATACACATTAATAAAGTCAAATAAATGTATTTGACATATATCATTAATATATGTATTTGAGATATTGAAAGTAAATATAATACATATATTTGATATATTTGTATTTAATTAATTATTTAATTGTTAAATGATTAATATAATTAAACATATAAATATATCACCAAATGATAAAGTTAGGAAGTGATTATAAGTTGCAATTGTTGACTTATACATTAAAGGAAATGGTTGTCAAATTGATTTTGACTTCTTAAGATTTGTTCAAAAATTGTTTGAAAATTTGAAATATCATTTTCCTTTAATTATAGACAAATTCGGCCATACACTTTATAAATATAAGAGTTATATTTTTTCTTAGTTTCCTTTGTTGACTTAATTAAATATCTTTAAAGTTGTTTTAGATATTTAACCAAGTTGAACAAATGAAAGTGAAATGAAAAATCAAATTACAAGACTTGTGTTTCATTTGGTGAAATCGGCCAAGGTGGATTTTGGGTCCAAGTATATATTGGTTTTTCATTTCATTTTATTGTTAACCTAATACATTTTTAACCAAAACTCCATTAAAAGAAAGCAAAGAATGGTAGAGAGAAAAGAAACGAAAATCAAGAAAAGCTTGGAAAATGTAAGTTTTCCACCTTCCATTAGAGAGTAATTTGTTCCTCTTGTTGTGGGAAACATCTTGTGATGTTCTTGAGTTTTTCTATTCTTTTTATTTTGATGGATAAATGTTTGGTGAAAGTGTAGAGCATGTATAATGGAGAGAAAGCTTGTGACTAGTGTAGTATAAGTGTTCTTTAAGGTTTTGGAAACCATGTTGCTAATTAGAGTTGTTGACCCACTCTTAAATGACCTAGATTTGATCTTGAGTTGTTTCATTGTGTTGATACTTAGATTGGATGGAAGAATGATGATTGAAGTAATTGATTTAACAAATTTGTCTAATTTGTCCAATTTGATGAAATTGAAAAATTAGGGTTCATGACCAATTCCAAATTTGGGCTTTTCATATATGTTGTGTATTTGGATGTGTAATGATGCATATAAAGTTTCATGTTGATTGGATTACATTTGGATGTGTTTTGAGACATGAAATGACAAAAGGCACAAATGCCTACCATTGGGAGCATTCGGCCAAGGAGTTAGATTTTGGGGGATTTGGTGCTTTTGGTGTTTTGATGTTTTGAACATGCTAAGTTCATCTTATAAATGATTTAGAATCATTCAAAATTGATGAGATCAATTTCGGACTAAAATGGACAAAATACCAAGTGTAAGGGTAATTCGGTAAATTCACTTAAATATGATTTATTTGAATTTTATTTCATAATTTGATTATTGGATAATTAAATAAATATGTTATTTAATTAATCCGAAAAAGTTTTTGAAATCGGAAAATACGATTTTCCACCGCTTCCGCCCGCGTTACCGGATTCTGCCCCTAAAACCCCGACAAAATGGTATCAGAACGAGTCTGATTCTAGGCCTCCATAAAGATTAGCTTGTTTTTTTCAATGTTTAATCATGTTTTCTGACTTATACATGCATGTTATAATCTAATTTGATTAGATTTAGGGTGTATGACACTTAATGGAATATCCCCGCTTAATAAGTTTTTAAGTAACTAGTATTTGGAATACTTGTTCCTTGGTCCGTCTTGTCAATACGGTTGATAATATCTTTTCGTGACTACATCTGAGACCGTGCCTCTGCTGTGAGGGTGTAGCTGATTGAAATTTATTTATGCCGAATGTATATTAGATACTAGATAAATTCAAGCGAAAGCGGAATCCTGAACGTGCCCTAGCTGTCAGGGTTACGCAAGTAACTTGAGTTTATCATTGACAAGTTTAACCTTGGTACGTCTCCTTGTGGGCCTGCCTTAGCAGAGACAATGAGAAACGGCCAGGACGGAACCTCGAAGTCACCAGATGAGTGATTGACAATAGTTGTCTACTGTGAATATACGTAGGCGAGACCATGCCTCTGCTGTGAGTCGAATATATTCATGGGGTCTCTTCCCATTATGGAATTCGATTTAATTATTGAATTCTCGTTTTTCCTTTGGGGATTACGGTATTACGTAAATAGTGGGAGGCACTGCTATGTTTAAAATATTCCATAACTTAGGCAGTGTGTATTGTTATGGAAATTGCCGCTTGTTTGTTTCATTATTTATTGTTTATATAGAATTAAACTTTTATTACTGCACACATATTTTGATATGTTATCTGACTTGACTCTTGGTTGCAGTTATTCTAGAATAGGTTCTAGAAACTACTAGACTATGATATTATTAGATTGGTCTAAACCATCGGGAACTATTGTTCCGATTTTCTTCAAAAATAAAGATGGTTAGTGACTTAGTTTCTAAGTCATGATAGATAATCTAGATAGATATCCCTTTAGGATAATACTTTAGAGATAATAGTTTCTTATGCAGTAAGAATTGACTTGAATTAGTTCATGTCTCGAGATTCTTGACTGGCATTTAGAAAGCCCTATTAGGTATTTGTTTATCTAGTAATGACGTTTCTAAGCTTTATTACCTTTAGAGGTAATGTGTCTGACACAATTTGCTAATCAGTTATTTACAATTGTTGTGAATAGTTGAATGCAAATAGTAAAGCTAAAGAAAGGAGATGCGTATATTTGTGTATAGAAAATATCGATTTTCACATACTACAACTATAGGTATTGGATACCAGATCTCCAGTCTAGTTATTTGAAATATTGTTAACGATTGTTTTGATATTTGATATCGGAACTTGCGACTATTGGATAGTCACTTGTTCTTTATAAAAATTGTTACATATTTTATATATAACTAGTAGTGTCATTGACGTAGAGATAAACATTAAGAAAAATTATTCGGTAAAGTAATAATTAGAACGGTGCTTTATGAATTTAATCACTTAAGTATTGGATGCTCAATCAGTATGGTAAAGGATGGTTTGATACTAGATCACACCACACATCCTTATCCATTTAATGAATATTGTATTCAGGAAAGTGATTAAGATCTCGTTTAACCAATGATTGTCATTGGACCACCAAATTTATTTAACTGATACATTGGATGTATGTAGTTATAAATAATAATTGTTTAAGGTAGTTTTCTTTATTTCGTAACTTAGTTGATGAATTGTCATAACTTAGTTACGTGTTTCTGAAGGAACACATATTGAAAGTCTTGAAAGTATCAAGAACTTTCAATCTGTTCTGATGAAACGTAGATTGAACATTTTTTACTTGTTCAAATATATTCAATCTGAAGAATTTTGAAAACTTGATCCTTAAAATTCATTACATGTCTTTGAACTGTTCAAAGATCTTTGATACGATCAAACATATGAATTTAAAGCAATTAGTTCTAAGGTTATTCAGTGAATATGATTCATATTCAATATTGTTCTTCCACGATTCCATCTTGATGGAATTGGTAGTGGGAGCAATCGAATCTTATATGATTTGATTCGTCTGATATTGAATGTTACCGAATTAGTTTCAATACTCTTGGGGTTATGCTCCAGTAACACTAATTCATCTCTTTAATTAATGTTCCATTAATTTCTACAGTTACATTTATGATATGTATAGGTAGAAAATCCGAATCTTGAAAAGTTTAAGATTTGAATGTTTCTTTTTATATAATAGTTATATAATGGAAATTACTTACACCTAAGAGGTATAAGTAAAAGTTTATCGTTTATTCTGTTTAATAGAATATTGTATTCTATTTAATAGAATATATTTCCTACGATCTAAGTAATAAAATTGTTTTATTACTTGGTGTGTAACATCTGATGTTAATAATTGTAGAAAAGACTTGACTTATTGAAGTCAAATGTGAGAATGATAAATTATAAATGGAACTACGTAATTAATAAGATGAAACAACCCTTATACATCTTCCGTACAAGTCCAATAGGAACAGAATCATTCACGAGTATTTGATACTTAATGGTTCGTTGTTTTCTTACTGAAGAAAAAAATTATCCTATAACTTATAATGGAAGTGATATTTGATATCGATTCTGGAAGTTCACCATTGAACCATAGATCTAAGATTGTTCATAGCTTACTACGATCAAGTTTTAAACTTGATTAAGCTTTCATTATGAATTAGTTCATGATATGTGCTAATTGTTTGCGCAGCGAAAACATTGTGAGCTTATTAAAGGTTTGACCTTTACAGTATGACAGTGAGAAAAGTTATACTCAGCAATCTATTGTAGATTCTGAGAAAACTTATCTCTAGTCACACTAAATGAACAATTAAAGATATATTGGTTAATGTTGATAATAAACTGTATATTTTAGCTAAAGAATGCAAAGTGGCATTTTTGGATGACTTATTCAGATAAGAGATCAGTTGTGATTTCCTTATTTGAAGAGTTCATTCTGAAATGGCCCTAGAGTTTGTGTTCTGCTAAGATCGCAGTTTAGTGTGCTAGCTTATAGAGCCTATTGTAGACTCAGATAAGTCTTCCGAAAATCTGTTTTCTCTGTTTTGATATCGTCAGATTGTCTGATCTTGTCAAAGTATAGAGAATACATATGTGATTAGAAGGGTTAGTGGGAGCGTACATATTACTTCTAGTGTTATATATCTTAACGACATTGTGATTATTGTAGTAATAATGAGATGTTTGTGAGGTAAAAGATTTACCTACGTCTTCTTTACTCCGTGAAAACAATGGAGTAGTCTTTGTTATATACGATATAAAGTTTTATATAAGATATAAAACCAAGAGACTTGTGAGATACTCCATTATTCGTACATTAGATATGATCTAATAAATGACATAACTAGGCTATCTGTATGACAGTTAGTATAACTGTTGGACAGTTATGATTCCTTTTCGAAAGAGATATTGATTAAAATGTCTAATCAATCTATGTATCATTTGATGATGACATAATAAATACTTTATAATGTGCGATTGTAGATATTGATTTAATCGTAATTGTTACGAGTTATTTTGACATCCTATAGACCATATGATGGATCTTGAAACACGTTCTTTGTGATCTTGAGATATTAAGAACGAGTTTCTAATTCATGGAGAATATAGTCTGCAACCATTATGGTCATATTAGTTTTGAGACTAATTATGACGTTAGACAGTCTACGTCATAAAGAGTCAGAAAAGATGCAGTGGGAGTGTCACGAAGGATTCTACTACTTTTAGTGGAATCAAATGCAACTTTGAAGTATTGACTTATGAAGTTGCATAGTGACCTTTTAAATTAAGTTTTAAATTGGTGTTTGTTTTGTGGTTGTCCGCATAGTATTTTTGGATTCGATCCCTAAATGTCTGGATAACTTAGTAGTGTAGCATATGCTGATGTAGCATCAAAGTCATATTAATGTATAATTTAGATTCTACAAAAATATGAATGATGCTGGACTATGGGAAACGATGGAGTTTGTTTGACAAACTCAATATTTCATAGCGGACTTGTTTCTTGCCTCTTAAGTATGGTGAGCTTCTGAGGGCCATGTGCATATGATACACATTGAGAGTGTATATGATACCGTGGATTGGCACTAGAGCAAGTGGGAGAAATTGTTGGGGTTGGTGCTCAGAGCGCCAATCCGGACCGTATTTATGTCTGATTCATGAATACGAACATCCCCTTATTCCATAATATTACTTATTTATGGTTGCACCTTCTTTTCTTATATACGTATTCGATCTGATTACGATTAGATTGAAACTAAATGTGGTTTAGTGATATGTAAATATTAGACAAAGACCCGATAATATATAATGCAATACACAGTTACAAAGATAGTTTGTAATTGACATTAGGAAGTGTCATTGCTAGAGATATATATTATCAAATAAAGTTCCTGGTCAAGATTTGCTAACACGGGTCGGTTAGTCAAATCCGTTGAGACCGGTACATGTCGTATATCGAGACCTGGTCCGATGGTTTATCCCAATGAACCATGAGTCTATGGAGACTCATATAGACGTGTAGGTGTTTATAGTGGATAAACACTGAATGGCTCACCGAAGATTCTTAATGGATGGTACACCAACGTCAATAAGAATCTTCTCGGGTTGAGTAGCATAGTGGTCCTTCGACTTGAGACACCACTGTGGATGTATGAGACATCCTCCATACTTAGATGGCAGTCACGTCACCGATCTATTTAGATCAGACCTCCGCCTGTTTTTTGGGTGTGGATCGATCCTCAGGATATCCTGTGTGTGTCAAGAAAGGATCCGTCAGTTCTGTGTACAGAGCATAGGTAGTCCATATATATTTAGCAGTCTGTTAAATATGTGGCCACAGTATACATCGAAAGTAAGTTCCGAGTGTTATTTAAAGATTTCTAATAGATACATCGACGAGATAATACCTATAGAGATTTTACGTTCACATCTATATCTCTGGGATTATCTGGATACCTGTGACGGAGGGATTATACGTATGCAATTACCTCGACCTGTATGATTCAGCTAGTTTATCTGTGATCGTCATAATCTACAGGTGGATAGATTATGCACATGAAATTGGATTCGTGACGGATATACCTGAATCTAGAGAGTCTCAATAATGAAACATACTCGTAGAGCACTAGAGCAACATTTATGAATAATGATGATTATTTATAAATCGTTCAATCGTTAAACGAAAAATACATGCGAACGGGTCGAACCGTTATTTCCTAATTAATGTGTATTTGTATTTAATATATGATATTATTAAACACACATTAATAATAGTCAAATAAAGGTATTTGACATATATCATAATATATGTATTTGAGATATTTAAAGTGAATATAATACATATATTTGATATATTTGTATTTAATTAATTATTTAATTATTTAATTGTTAAATGATTAATATAATTAAAATATAAATATATCACCAAATGATAAAGTTAGGAAGTGATTATAAGTTGCAATTGTTGACTTACATTAAAGGAAATGGTTGTCAAATTGATTTTGACTTCTTAAGATATTTGTTCAAAAATTGTTTGAAAAATTGAAATATCATTTTCCTTTAATTATAGACAATTCGGCCATACACTTTATAAATATAAGAGTTATATTTTTTTCTTAGTTGCCTTTGTTGACTTAATTAAATATCTTTAAAGTTGTTTAGATATTTAACCAAGTTGAACAAATGAAAGTGAAATGAAAAATCAAATTACAAGACTTGTGTTTCATTTGGTGAAATTCGGCCAAGGTGGATTTGGTCCAAGTATATATTATTTTTCATTTCATTTTATTGTTAACCTAATACATTTTAACCAAAACTCCATTAAAAGAAAGCAAAGAATGGTAGAGAGAAAAGAAAGGAAAATCAAGAAAAGCTTGGAAAATAGTAAGTATTTCCAACCTTCCATTAGAGAGTAATTTGTTCCTCTTGTTGTGGGCAACATCTTGTGATGATCTTGAGTTTTTCTATTCTTTATTCTTTGTATTTTTGATGGATAAATGTTTGGTGAAAGTGTAGAGCATGTATAATGGAGAAAGCTTGTGACTAGTGTAGTTATAAGTGTTCTTTTAAGGTTTTGGAAACCATGTTGCTAATCTAGAGTTGTTGACCCACACTTAAATGACCTAGATTTGATCTTGAGTTGTTTCATTGTGTTGAGACTTGGATTGGATGGAAGAATGATGATTGAAGTAATTTATTTAACCAATTTGGTCTAATTTGTCAATTTGATGAAATTGAAAAATTAGGGTTCATGACCAATTCAAAATTTGGGGCTTTTCATATATTTTGTGTATTTGGATGTGTATATGATGCATATAAAGGTTCATGTTGATTGTATTACATTTGGATGTGTTTTGAGACATGAAATGACAAAAGGCACAAAATGCCCACCATTGGGAGCATTCGGCCAAGGAGTTAGATTTTGGGGATTTTGGTGATTTTGGTGTTTTGATGTTTTGAACATGCTAAGTTCATCTTATAAATGATTTAGAATCATTCAAAATTGATGAGATCAATTTCGGACTAAAATGGACAAAATACCAAGTGTAAGGGTAATTCGGTAAATTCACTTAAATATGATTTATTTGAATTTTATTTCATAATTTGATTATTGGATAATTAAATAAATATGTTTATTTAATTAATCCGAGAAAAAGTTTTGAAATCGGAAAATATGATTTTCCACCGCTTCCGCTGCGTTACCGGATTCTGCCCTTAAAACCCCTACAAGGCCAACGTTGTAAGCTGTCTGATTCTTGAAAACCAATTGCGACAACTGCTCAACTGGTATGGGGTCGGACCCTGTCTCCTGAGTTTGATGTTGGAGTTCCATCATTTCGTTCTGTTTCAAAAAATAAGTTAATATTAGAATTTGAGAAAAAAATTAACATATATAATATTATTATTTTATTTTAAAAATTGAAACTTACATAGCAGCATTCGGCTTCTTCATTTATCTATTTGTTCCTCTCATTGTAATGCGTCACACGGAAAAAATCTGGAAATGATTGCACCTCACATGTGCTACTCTGTTATAAACAGAAAATAAATTCAATATTATTCCACATTAGTAAAAACAATGAACTGTTAAATTTTACGTTAGGATATATTACCTCAGAATGTTCAGCACGATGTTTGATAAATGGCTTCGAACCTCCACAGTGGTTAAAACGCAAGTGACTTCGATTTTCCGCATTTGCGTGAAATTTATCCTGCATTTACCAACACTGTAAGTACCGAAAACAAAGACAATTATAAATTTCCGTTTATTTCAAAATTTACCTCGTGTTTTTTGTTAGACCAAAGCTCACATAAGAATGTCCAGTCTTGTTCCTCTATAAAATCAGGCTTGTGTTGTGGAGCATCTGAAGGTCCATGTTCGTCGAATATTGGTTTCAGGACTTTTGTCCTATAATCTTTATAACTTTTCCCCATGTGGTAGTCAATACATTGTTGGACATTATCTTTGGTCAGATCGAAGTCGAACCACTCCTACATGAAAATTTGAGTAAATTGTTATTAAAAATAAAAATGTTAAATAACAAACAATATCAAAAACTTACAAGTAGCGAAGGGAATAGCTGGTTCATTTTCGTCTCTCACGGTATCTTTCTCCAAGAAACATAGTTTTGGGGAGCTTCATATCGAGCTGTAGCTCTTATGGCTGTATTAAACGCTGAATTATGTTGTCCGACTTGAGTGTGTCCATCATCTGATATCTCTATCCGGATACGGCCGTGAGCCTTAACGTACTTAGCCAACCCCAGGCCACAGGTGCGTCCTCGACCCTTCACTGTACTGGACTCACCTGTGCTAGCAGAGAAATCACCAGGGCCAGTTGCCTTTGCTGATGTAGATGGAGTCGCATTAGCCCGTTTGCGATTGCCCGGTACCATCTGCAAAAACCCGTCGCATTAGCGTCATGAAATTGCTAAAACCAAGTTTGACTATAAATATTTCGAATTAAATGCCATAAAGAAAGAATAAGAAATTTGTCTAATGGATAATAAGAGCAAGCCCTATGCAGGCAGTACGCATCCATGAATGAACCAATTAAACCCTCGGCAGGGAAAATCCAATTTTAGCTTTCAATTCAATCAATGTTGCAACGACAAATCGCAAACGACGACACATCAACCAGCATCAATCTCCCCGTTCTGCCCAGAACATCAGCAAATTGCTGTTGTTCTGCCCAGAACAGGGAGATTGATGCTGGTTGTCCATCATTTACAACAATCATCATCATTCATCATTCATCATTCATCAACAATCATCATCATCATCATTCATCAATAATCATCATCATCATTCATCAACAATCATCATCATCATCATCAATGATTCCACTCTATGAACAATCATCATCATCATGCAAATTCATCATCATCATCATCATACATCAACAAGCATCATCATCATGCAAATTCATCATCATCAACAAGAATATATCATCAAAATTCATCATCATCATCATCAAATTAAAATCAACAAGTGAGACTTACCTGTAAATTCGTTTTGCAGTAGAGTGGTTGGAGCCGAGAATGCAGAAGAAGAGAGTGAGAGGAGATGATTTGTTCGTTTGAGCCGAGGAAGAAGAAGACACTGGTTTTAGGGATTTAAATGACATTTAGCGTCGAATTAATTTCATTTTAGCTTCGACTAATTCGACGCCAAAAAGTAGGCGGTTTATTAAAAATTTAGGATTATTTTTCCGGGAAATTTAATTTTTTTAGTTAGTGTCGATTATTGTTTCGACGCTAAAGGACAGACATTTAGCGTCGACTTTTCTTCGACGCTAAATGTCTACTATTTAGCGTCGAATATTGTTTTTCGACGCTAAATGTCTACCATTAAAAATAATAATAACAAATATATGATAGTTATACTATTAATAATTACAATAATATTTCAACCATATCTAAAGAGTAATTAAAATCAACAACCATACATTATAATCCAGAAAACTATTAATAATTACGATAATATTTCAACCATATCTAAAGATTAATTAAAATCAACAACCATACATTATAATCCAGAAAATTATTAATAATTACGATAATATTTCAACCATATCTAAAGAGTAATTAAAATCAACAACCATACATTATAATCCAGAAAATTATTCATCAATCATAAAATACAGTAACTTTATTAATCACTATTATCGTCGGTATTTGAGGATTCGTGACTGGAATCGAAGTCATCTTTAGTGTCAAATTGTTCTTCACTTGCTACTTCAACGCTCACTTCAGAATGAGGAATTATCTCAACGTCTGTACTAACTCGAGTTAATGTGATATTTTCAGGAACGGTGACAGTTGGTCCATAAAATATTTGTTCAGTAACTTCAAAGTTGCCAGAGATTTCTTCTGTTTCATCTGATATGTCAACTCTATCTTTCTCCTCCGTGTCCCAAATGGCCCTATGTTGTAACTTTTCTACCACCATCCATCCAGTTCCTAACTTAGGATCAGATATGTATATCACTGAACGTGCTTGGGTACAAAAAATGTATGGATCATTCTTGTACCAAAAATGTTGAATATTAATTGACGTTAGATGATTACTAACTTGAATTCTCCTCTTTCTGGCATTTGTGTCAAACCACTTACAGTCGAATAGCACAATATGTCGTCTGGGTCGGTATATCAACTCAATGACCGATTGCAATACGCCGTAGAAGTCAATTAGATCTGGGCTGTGTTCTCCTTGGACTACAATTCCAGAATTTTGAGTCACATGAGTAACATCTCGTTGTTCGGTATGAAATCTAACTCTGTTGACAATGCATCCACTGTACTCATAAGTCTGCTTTTGAGGCCCATAAGTCAAAGAAACCAACGAGGATTGCGAGTCCAATTGACCATTTTGCACTTGGTTGTTAATCTGACAATGAGAGAAATATATGTGTTAATATAACAAACTGAAATGTTTAATGTTAGGATAAAAATAAATATAAAATATTCTAACTTACAGTTGTCTCAAACCATTTAGGAAATTCTTTTTTGTGTGTTCCATCAACATTGTGGTCACCAATTTCTTTGATAAATTAAATAGTTTACAGAAAAATTCTATTTTGTTAATTAATATACTTACTCTACATATATGAATCATAAATCACTAACAAACTGCATATAAACAACATATATAATCATAAAAATTGAAAATAATAAAGAAATATGAAAGAAGATTTACCTTATCGGAAATTGATTACAATTTTATTGAAAATTTTTAGGAGAGTTGTGAGGTTGTAGAGGAGAAATTCTTAGATTTCAGAGGATGAAAATGAAGAGAATGAGAGAAAAAACAAAGGGGGAGAAGGGTTGGTGGCATTCTGCATTTTAATCTATCTTTAGCGTCGAAGCTGATTATTCGACTCTAATTGTTGTATTTTTTAGCGTCGAAACAACAATTTCGACGCTAAATGTCCGACATTTAGCGTCGACATAAATTTAGACGCTAAAGATTCAAAGATTGTCGGTGGAAACTTCATAAACCTTTAGCGACGCTATATAGTTGACGCTAAATGTCGTCGACACAGATTTTTGACGCTAAACGTTTAATATTTGGCGCCAAAAATTATTGCAGTAGTGAAATTATTTAGCGTCGAATATTATTCGACGCTATAGTCATAATTTTATCGTCGAAAACTGTTTTCGACGCCAAATGTTGAATGTTTGGCATCAAAATTTTTTTTCGTCGCTAAAAATATGACAATTAGCGTCAAAAATAATATTCGATGCCAAAAGTGATTTTTGGCGTCAAATATTATGTCGACGCTAAATTTTTGGATGTTAAAAGCCATAATTCTTGTAGTGGCTTGAATGACCGAAAGTTGTAATTGGGCTTAATGGGCTTGGTTGGGCCAATTTTGGTTTAGGCTAATTGGTTGGATCCAATTGGGCCCAAAACCATATCCATAAAGTCCAATTATGACTTAATGGACCTTTAATTTTAATTGGGCCTAATGGGCCTAAATTGGTTTCTTGGCAAATAAGGGTGATTCCTTAAATGGGCTTTGGTATTTGGGTTTGACCCATATTGACCAAAAGTCCATGCCTTAAGAAATTAATTGAAAGTCGATTGTACTTTAAATTAAATTAACATTGGATGTTAATCGGGCTTTGAGACCCGTAATGATTAGATTTAGAATCTAAGTCGTAAAGGTACATTAAAAAGGTGTAATATTTAATTTGGAATTAAATAATGAATTAGTATTAAATACTAATTAAATTGGATTTAATGTTGTAGTTTGATATAATTCAAGAATTCGTACTTTGAGTACTTATTCGCAAAATGAGTCGGACTCGCGCAAAATCAAATCGTTGTTTGAACATTGGATGGTCATTAATTTTCAGATTAATTAATTGGATTAGATTGATTGATAACATGCTTTGTGTGGATACATGGATGCGATGTATGAATAATGTATATCAGATGGATATTAGATGGGTGAGGGCAATTTTGGAAATTGTTGTAATAAATTTAGAATTTATTAATTGGACCTGCGTGTCCAGCCTATTACCTCTTGACTCTGTGTATTTCTCTTCTCACATATTCCTCTCAATGTAAATGAGGTTTCTTTAGAAGTGTTATGTAATCGGGTAGAAGTAATACTTGTGCTAGCGGGAGAGAGGAAATTGAGAGATTTGTTCTAGGAACAATGTGTTTAAATATCCATCCGCATATCATTATTATTTTATTTATACGCGTCTTATTATGTGTTTAGAATGCATGTTTAAGGGTGTATGATGATGAGACCTTAACAAAGATAATTAATTGGTTGCCAATTACGCGAAAAACCCTCAAAACATATTAAGCATTTTTCCTTCCATTGAGTGATTCTTACTCAAGATCCAAGACTGGCACTGGTTTGTTGGCCAAAGTCAAGACCTTTGTCCGTCGCGGATGTGTTTGATCATCATGAAAGCTTTGTTCCACATCAGTGTCTTGTCCAAGTTGTGATTTTTTGGCCAAAGTCAAGATCATTTCTTGTCCATCGACATCGATTACAAAGCTTTCCATGGTCAATGGGTTCCGCTTAACTGGGATCACTAAGTTTGTTGTGCCAAAGCCAAGGCTTAGTTGATTCAGAGGAAAACGGTTAGGGAATATATTGGATATATTGGCATATATAGGATATATGTTTCGGACTTGGATGTCCACCTACTGGATCTAGGAATTGGATGGGATTCAATTGATCTTAGAGATCTACCTAGTTAATTATCATACAATTTGTTGGCCAAAGTCAAGATTGTGTGTTATTTAACGGGATCCTAGCCCACTAGGAAATAAGGTTTCCCGAGTACTCCACAGAGGGTTAGAGACTCGCCGAAAAATAGTGGGAGGCAAGTATTAAATTTGCAATATTGGTTTAGTTACTTGCCAATACGCGCTCATTTCAAATTTTTCGTCAAATAAATTAATATATTAGTTGGACTAAGATTTAATGTTGTTTTAAATTAAACAGTTGGACTGTATTCAAACTATTTCAATTAATAGTTGATTTTATAATTGGATTATAGTAATCAATATAAATGAATTTAAACGATTAAATAATAGTTGATTATATAGTTGGACTATAGTAATCATTATAATAAATAGTACCTAAAATCGTTGATTATATAGTTGGACTATTAGAATCAAGATAATTGAAAGATTAGTGTTTAAAATATAATCCTGGTAAAAGTGTATGTGTCACCGATCTATTAGCCCTCATTCATAGTGACGTAAGTGGGCCCATGTCTAGCTAGGCTAGAAGTGGACATGAATATTTCGTGACCTTTACGGATGTGGCATCGCGTTATGGTTACGTGTTTCCTTTAAAACACGAATCGTAAACTTTTGATAAAATCAAAGAGTTTCAACACGAAGTACACAAACAGATCGGCTAAAGTATTAAACCATCACAGTTAGACCATGATGAAAATACTTAAGCAATAAGTTTCTCAAATACTTGAAAGAGTATAGCATTCTTTCAATGAGGACTCCTCCCGGAACACATCAATTTGACTGTGTGTCCGAACAGAGAAACCAAATTTTGTTGGACATGAGAAGGTTAATCATGAGTCGCTCTGAGCTACCATTTCCTTCAAGGGATACACATTAACAGTGCAAAACTTATTTTGAATAACGTTCCATAAAAATCTGTTTGACAGATTTCATATTAGATATGAACTGGAAAGAAACTGGGTTTTCTCATTCCTGAAGATTTGGGTATGCAAGGCATATGTTTGGATGATACTGTTGGACAGTTATGACCCATAGCATCACTATTTGTACAGATCATGGTGTTGTTGTACAAATTAACTATAGACAAAGGAAATTGCCCTTTTATCATTTGTAATTAGATTACCAAGATGTATAAATGATAGAAGGTCCATATGATTAGTTCCGGATTGATAAGATATGAGACAGTATCAATCCACAAATGTTTAATCATTAAATATCCCTAGTCGTAGTATTATCGAGATTGGACATCGATAATGTGGAATAGACTAGTATTGTACTTGTGCGCGTTGTGGGAGCATAACGGCATAGTTCTCATATATTTGGGTATAGGATACTCATGCAAGTGTAATAGGAGGTTGTGTTTACCGATGGTACGGAAATAGCTTCGCTCTGGATAGACCCCTAGGAATTCCATTGGTAGTATGACTATATGTCTATAGAAGTCCGAATCAGGGTAGGTGTATTTGGTCTTAACCTGAGACTTGCACCGCTAATACTTGCGACAATCAATATACTTTGGTTTTGGTCGTCCAGGGCTTTAACAGGTTCTGTGTACGCCTCTTCTGGGTATATTAAGAATCGTAGTGTATTTGGTGTGATGTCGAGATGGAAGTATCACTACAGTCATAGTGGAAATGATGATCACGTAGGATACGAAACTAGTTCTCTTATGTACTGCAGTCATCGGGATAATATGACTAAGTCATGATTATCCGATTAGAGAGACTAGTTACCAAAGATCTGATATGTGCTTCGTATGGGGCAGACACATTTCTAGCCCCAGGCCTTGCACGTGACATCCGATATTGGATCGAAATACGCAATACTACGTATACTACGCCTGATATAGATCACACATATTCCAGTAAGAATATTTCTGGAGAATTTGGTAGGCACGGTGCTTTGCTAGAAGCCAACCATGTCTTGTAAATCGGTTAAAAACGTAGTACTAGGTACGTACGTGTTCGGATAGTCCGATGACCGGATTTACTGCCAACATATCCGGGGATCTCATGGGTCGCTTCCCGAAGATTCACCGATGACGTATGACTCGCACTTTATTACTCTGAGATTAATTATAAGGGAGAGAAAATTAATCTGGGATTAATTGCGGAGATATTTTATCTGGATAAAATTTAATTAAATAGAGAGAACGATTAATTTGGAATTAATAGATAAAATAATATATTCGATATATTATACGAAATTGGATTTCGACGCGGAATTGAAATTAGATTTTAATTCGGGCGCACGAGTTAATTTAGAATTAATTCTTTAGCGACGTGAATAGTAATTTTGCTAGGCATAATTTTAATTACGTCGCAAGGAAAATTCGTTAATTTGGAATTAGCGAACCCGAGCATGGGAGTGTTTGCGGGCGCACTCGCATTACGAATTAAAATACGGCCCACAAGTCACATCAAGCGTCAAGTCACCACTCAATCGATTGATGTGATGTCTAGTCACTTTGAGTGATGTGACAACTTATCACTTGTGATTGATGGTGGTAGTTGGAAAGCTTTAATGCTTGTACCTTTTTGACTTTTGGAAATTCAAAATATGGTATATGTTTTAATTGATTTTGGAAATAAATTAACCTAACACATCTCACTCTCTCATTCTTCTCTTCTCCTCTCACGCCCAAGGGGCATTTTCTTCTTCTTATTTTCTGCCAAAGCCGAGAATGAAGAAGAAGCATAAGGTAATTTTGTGGCAAAATTTCCGGAGTGCTAGCACGCTTTAAGGGTCATCCTAGAGTGATAGGGAACTAATTTCGTGAGCATGGAATACACAACCAAAGCTTGGAGCTTGGAGGACACCATGGCCGAAAATAGAGGAGAAAAAATGGAGTAGAAAGCCAAGAGCCACATGGATGAAAAGCTTGAAGTTTTGTTGTTCCTCACGTCGCCACAATCGATCGTTGTAAGTATGATTCCGCCATGCTTTTACGAGTATTCACATATATGTTTCATTGCTTGAAAATGATCCTTCGGACTTAATAGAAACCCAACAGATACCAAACTAGAACCCAAATCGGATAAGTGCCTAACATGTGGGTTATCCTAGGGAAACCAAAGTATAGTACTTATACAACTCACATGAGAACAATTTAATTGTTGCTCACCATGCGGTTTTCCCAAGAGGAATACCTATATGCAGTGGTAAGTGGGAGGAAAGTAAAACTCGATGAAAATCAGAGTAATACTATTCCAGACACCGATTCCTTAATGGAACACAAATAGTTCATCAATATGAAACTATACCAATAATCTTCGAATACCCAAGAACCGCGTAAGTCGGAGAGATTCGGAAAACAACTTGGGAGGTATATGGGTTCTGATCTCACCTCATAAGATGTCAATCTTATTGAGAGAAACCGAACTGACTACGTATGAGGAAGTTATACAAGGTATCGACTCCATATATTATGGCAAAGTGCCATGATATCCGAAATGATCACATGTATATCAACTAAGTATAGACACTAGTTGTTGTACCGCAAGGTATTGTACCTAATGGTACTATATAAGTCTTCAAGGAAGACATACATGGAAGGCAACATACCAAAGTACAAAGCTGGGCTTGTAGAGAAATGGTATCGTTATTAACATTGTGTCGATTACGACGAAAAATTTTACCTGTTGCCATGGTTAAATCCATTTGGATAATGCTTATTGATACTGCATGTTTCATTCATGAAATATGGCAGCTGAACGCCAAAACCGCTTTCCTTAACGGAAACCTTTCGCAGGATGTTTACAACATCCTGACAGTTTTATCGTACCAAAACGATCAAACAAGGTTTGCAAGTTAATTCGATCCATGGATGGATTGAAGTAAGCATAGCGTTCTTGGAACTATCATTTTGATGTAATCATAATGGTATATGATTTAATTCAAAAAGAAAATGATTCTTGTGTATATACGGAGGTTAGTGGGAGCGCACTGACAATGAATGTCATAAGTAATGATGACATTTCATTTCTTGAAATGATAATCTCATAATACAGGTCGGTGAAAGCTTGGTTTTCATGAAAATTCTCCGTAGAATTCTTGGGAGAGACAACATTTATTCTAGGAATAAAGATCTACTGGGATAGATCTAAAGATTGTTAGCACTCTCCGAAAACTCGTACATTGAATAAATACGTGACCTGATGTCTCATATGCTTTGAGCATATGGAGTCACAATCAGGCCAATCCAAGTGATAGTCACTGGATTGATGTTAAGAACATCCTTTAGTATCTTAGATGAACTAAGGATGTTGTCTTATACTATGGAGAATGAGAACTTGAAGTGACTGGGTTCACTACTGCTAGTTTCCAAACCGATAATAACAACTATAAGTCGCAATAACGGTACTATAAAGTTTGAATAACGGAATAGTGAGCTGGAAATCTTCCAAGCAATATACTGTTGCCGAATAAACAACAAAAGCGGGTTATTGCTGCAGCTGAGGCAGCAATAGAAGCCTTTTGGATCGATAAAAATCCTAATCAGATTAGGAGTAGTTCTGTTAGCAGCTGAGCTAGGCTACAGCACAGGCTAAAGAATTAATGGTCTCCTCAACGATCCAGATATATACTTTAAATTTTCAACTGATTCGTTCGGATCATACATCGTGGCGATTGATGATAGAATAAGGATCGACAAATCAGAAGAATCAGATGCTCATGCAAGTCCGCTGACGAAATCCTTTCCTCAGTAGAAATTTGAGCGAACCGTACATAATTCGGGTGTATGACACTTGAGTGATTGGCTATAGGCCAAGTGGAGATTGTTGGACAATTATGACCTATAGCATCACTATTTGTACAGATCATGGTATTGTTGTACAAATTAATT